>JAJJLC010017603.1:0-15172 GCA_023806825.1 Ophryoscolex caudatus
ATTTTCTTTATTAAATCTTTCATAATTTATTGGTGTATTTTTACTTTATCATTATTAAAAGATATTTTAAAATTAGATACTTTAAAATATTTTTTATAATAATATTTTTTTTATTTTATCATAATTGCAACCTTTATTTAGTATCATATTTAATTCTTCTTTATTAAATTTTAAAACCAAATAACAATCATCAATTTTTATTTCATTTATTAAGTGATTGCAAATAGATTTGTTTAAACTAAAATAATTTTATTTTCTTTATGAATAAGATAAAGATTAATAAAAAATTAAAAAGTATTTCATTTTTGAAATTAAAATATGAACAAACAAAGACTCATAACTTTTTCATCAAAAATAATTCATATATATGATGACAATTTAAAAGCTATATCTTTTATTAAATTTTTAGTTTTGAAATTAATAATATTTATAGGTTTTTATTTGTTTGGGTTTTCATTATTCATTTTCCTTATACAAAAAAATAATTTTTTTATTTAATATATATATGTAATTATCTTAAAAAAATATTTTATATATAAGTTAAGATTTAATTTTAGTCAAAATATAAAATGAAAACATTATATTTTTATTTCTATAAATTCTTTATTCATATATTTCTCATTCTTATCTTTATAATTTTGATATATATTTTTAGCCCCTTATCTTTAGGAATACAAATATAAAACTTTTTAATTATAATAGAACTTATATCCATTTGTCTATATTATGAATATATAATATTAATTAAATTATCTATTTCATTAATTTCATTATCTATATTATTTATATTACTATTATTTAAATCATCAAATAAAGTAGACATTTTTTGTATCTTATTTTTAATAATTTTATCATCTTCATTTTCTTTTTGTTTATATTCTGTTCTAATCATATCTAAATCCATATAATATTTTTTATCTAAATTATTTATATCTTCATTTATTTTTCTTAAATTTTCATCTTTTTCTTTTATTAAATTTATTTTATAATCATATATATCTTTCATCATATTATTATTATATTCATTATATATTTTATTTTTTTCTTCCTCTAATTTTTCTTCATATTGTTTTGAATATTCAGATATTAATATTTCTAATTTATTTTCATCAATATCTTTAGATATATTTTTTTCTATTTTTGAATTAGACTTTAAATTATTAATATATTGTTCATATTCATTTTTAAATTCTTTTTCTAATAATTCAATTTTATTTTTAATATCTTTCTCTATATTAGATTTCTTAGTTTTTGAAATTTCATCATAATATAATTTCTTATTTTTTATTATATCTTTAGCTTTTTCTAATTCTGATTGTTTTTTATTACTATTTTGTTCTTTTTGACTTTTTATATCTGTTTCTATTTCTGATTTTTTTATTTCTAAATTATTTTTTTTAATTGATACTTCTTCTATATTATCATTTTTTTGTTTTATAAAATTTTTTTCTAAATTAGATATTAAAGTTTTTTTATATTCATCTAAATCTGTATTCATTTGTTCTATAAGACTTTGCTTATATTTTTTTAAATTATCTTTTTGTTCTTTGCTTAATTCGGATTGATTTTTTTTATGTAAATTTTTCTCAATTTTTTTAATTGTTTTTTCTATGAATTTTTTTTTTTTAATAATATATTCCTTTTTTATTTTAATTTTATATTCTTTTAATTTTTTTTTAATTTTATTTAAATATATCTTTTTATCTCTAGAATTATCAATATTAATATTTTTAGGTATATCTTTGTTATTATCAATATTTTTATTAATATCTAAATTATTCATATTTAAATAATTATTTTTGTCCTTATCTTTATTAGTATCTAAAGCTGTATTAATTTCTTGATCATCTTTTTTAAACTTATTTTTATTTAGATTATTATTATCTTTATAATCATTTTCATCTTCTATATCCCAATCATCTACTTCTTCTTCCTCATTTAAATTTAAATTTAAAACCATATTATTTTTTTTTTCTTTTTCTTTTTCTTTATTAGTATTAATATCATCATTATCACTACTTTTATCAAAAAAATCATCATATCCATTATCATTTTTTTTATTACTATTTTTTTTAATACTATTCTTATCATTATTCTTTTTATTTTCTTTCTTAATATCATCATTATTCATATTCCCTTTATTATTAATGCTATTATTATCATTAATATATATATTATTATCATTATTTATATTATCACTGTTATCTTCTAAATCAATTTCAATAGTATCCTCATTAATATTATTATGCTTTTCTTTTTCTTTTTCATTTTCATTTTCTTTATCTTTATTATCATTAAAATCATTTAAATTTATATTTTTATTTTCATTAAGAAAATGAATTCTTTGTTGTTCTAATTTTTTTTGTAATTCATCATCAGTTTTTCTTGTTATATTTTTTATATTATTTTTTTTATTATTATTAATGGGTGCAATTTTATTTAAATTATTTTTTAGTGAATTTTTATATTGTTGTCTTATTTTTTCAATTTCTTCTTTTGCTTGTTCTTCTAATTCAGATGTTAACTTAATTTCATTTGTATTTTTATCAATATATAAAATTTGTAAATTAGATTTAGTGAAAGCTCTAACAATATTTTCTGGTAATTTATAATTTAAATATTTTTCTGCAATATTTAATATTGCTTTTGGGTCTTTATCTTTATCAAAACCTAATTGATTGGCATATGCTACAATAAATTGGGGTCCTGGTTCCCATGAATTTGGGTCATTTATCATAATTAGGTCACTTGGATCTATAAATTGGCAATCTTCTTCTTCCTCATATTCATTTTCATCTACTTTTTCTTCCTCATTCACATCCATATTTATTTTTATATTTATATTTAATAAAATTATATTTTAGATTTTCTATAATTATGATAATTATTAAAAAATACAATTTTATATTACATAAAAGTAGACCAAAACCCCTCCTTTAACGTAGTAAAAATTTTAAATTTTAATTTTTTAGAACAGATTATTGCTTAAAAAAGTTTATATGAAAATCAAAATTTATAATTGAGGCAGGGATATTATGCAGTATTTTAAGGTATTTTCAAATATAAAATTAAGAATTTTTTAGATTAATTTATTTTAATAATATTTTTTAATAATTTCTTATCTATAAATAATGACTTAAATTTGATTTATTTAAAAAAATTAAATATTTTGGTCTTTATAATGAATATAAGAATTATATATATAATAATGCAAAATTATTTTTTAAAATACTAAAAATAAATTTTTTTTGTTTAAATTAAATAAAAAATATATAAAAAATGTAAATTATTATTTATTTTTATTATCAAATTTTACCTTTTTCCCTTTCACCAATAATTTAACATAAAAAAAGTGAAACTCTTCTGGAGTATCAAAAGAAAAGTCTTTATTTCCCTTATATTCAGAAAAGTTAATAGAATTATGTTTCTGATTACTTTTTAATTTAAAAATTATATCATTTTTTTTAAAATTATTATAATTATAAATATTCTGAGAAAAAGTATTTTGGACATCATAATTATAAGTACTATTATTACTGTAATATATATTATTAAATAAATTACTTTCTGTATTATTATGACTATAATTTAAATTATTAGCACTTAATTTATGAGTCCTATTCTTATTAATATGTGGGCTATTTTTATGATTTTTATTTTTATTTTTTTGTCCTGTATTTAAATATTTTAAATAATTTTGAATACTATTTACATTCCCAGGAGAAAGAGGGGCACGTACAGGAACTTGAATTTGTGGAAAAAAAGTAGACTTATTTTCTTTAATTATTTTATTAAAAAAATTACCATAATTTTTTTTATTATTTCTATTACTATAATAATTATTATTAATATCACCATTGGTGAGATTCATATTAATATTCATATATGCATTACTATTATTATTAAAATTATTATTTTTATTATTATTTATGGAAATATTACTATTTGAAGAAAAGCAAACTAAAGAATTTTGGTTAGGCCTTTTTTTGGCTTGATTAGAATTAAAATTAATTATACATGAATCATTAATTCTTTTCTTTATTAAAAATGATTCTGATTGATTCTTTATAATATTTTCTAAATTACATCTTTTTAATTCATTTTTATTATTTTTAGTATTATTATTTATTTTATAATATTTATTATTTTTTTGATTTTGCTCTTTATTATTTGAATTAATAGAAGAATTAATAGATTTTTTCTTCACTATCAAATTTTTTTTATCTTTAGATTTATTATAATAATTTGAAATAAATTTTTTTGATATATCATAATTTGAGAATTTGTCCTAAAATATAATAATTTGAATTTCTTAAAAATTATAAATTCCCATTTCCTAAATTTATTCAAATTTATTTAAAATTTAAAAGAAAATAATTCAAAAATTTTTTTTCCTAATTATTTCTCAGATTAAGGTATTTATATTAATATTTATATTATTCAAACTATTCTTTCTTTTTTTATTATTAATATTTTTTAAATTATAATTAATAATATTTTTATTAATATTATTCTGAGAAGTACTTTGTTTATTTTTAATAAATAAAATTTTTTCTTCATTGGATTTGTTAAATTTAGAATTTGGAGAATTATTTCTATTTAAATCTGTTTCAATCCATCTTTTATTTAAATTTGAAGTAGTTAATACTTTATTAATACTTGGATTAGGCTTTATAAAATTATTACATTTTGAAATATTATTTTGAGTATTTAAATTTGTATTTTTTATCTTCAATTTATTTTTATTAAAATATTTTTTTGAGTTTTCTTCTATCAATCTTCCACTATTAGGCTCAAAATTTTGTGAATAAATTCTTTTATGTGAATAGGAATATGAAGGTGTATTAAATTCAAAATTAATATTTAAATCAGGTTTGCTGTAAACTGACATTTATATAAGTTAAATAGAGTTAAATTATAGTAAAACCCATTGCCATAAACTCCCTTTGTTATTTTTCCCTTTTTTTTGGCAATAATTTCATGAAAAATTGGAGAAAATAGGGGAGATGTGACTCAGCAACTGCAATTTTTGAAGAAATTTGAAAAAAATTGAGGGTGAAGACAATTGGTTTTAAGGTATTTTCTAATTATGAATATTTATCCTTTTTTTTAAGTACATAAAAATGTTATATGTCTGACTATTTAAATAAAAAATTTATTTATAATTTTCAATATAATAAAAGATGTTATTAATTTTTAAAATTAAGACAATTTAATTTCAACTAAAAATCATAAAATAATATATAAATTTTGAAAACAAAAAATATACCCTACACTAAGAAATTGAATCCTCAAAGAAATAATAGCCTCCAAAATATTTTTCACAAAATAAGAATAGTCTAAGAAAAAATTTTTTCCTTCTTGTGATGGGACACTATTTAATATTTATGATATTATTATTTATATTTATTCTTATTTAAAAATAAAAAATAAAGTTAAATTAAAAAATAAAATTAAAATTAAAAATGATAGATATAACTTCCAAGAGAAAATCCAAATCATATTTAAAAATTGATATTTTAAAATGTTTCGGTGCTGATTTTCAAACAGGAATAAAGTCCCCCCTAAAATTTGCAGGAGAAGCAGGAAATTCAATAATTTATCCAGTAGGCCATCATATTGCAATAAGAGACATTTTTATTAGAGAAGAATTAAAAAAAAATGATATAATGTTTATATACAATGATGAAGATGTAATAAAAATAACTTCAATGGATACAACAAAAGATTATTCACTTCTTTTAGTTTGTGAAAAAAAATTAAATGCTGCAGTTATAAGTATATATAATTTATCTAAATTAAATTTTAAATCAATAATGCAGTTTAAAGCTAAAAGAAAAGTAATATCTACAATATATAGTGAATTTATTTATGCCTCTTTTTCTTTAGATGGAAATTATATAGCATCTATAGGTAAAGTAAAAGGCACAGAAGAGCTTCATGGTATTATATGGGATGTCCAAATTTTCCAAGCATATAAACCAGATAATTATAAACCAAAATGTGTTTTTCCTTTACCTAAATCAGTAAATAAAATTACTATAGATAACAAAATTTTATGTACTTCTGGAAATCAACATTTATCATTTTGGTATATATATGAAAATTCTGTTAAAGAATTTAAAACTAGTATAAAAAATTTAAATGTAAATAATTGTAATTTTGTTGATCATGAATGGCTATCAGTTAAAATGCCTACAATAGCAGTTATAACAGAGCAAAGAGAATTATATTTATTAGAAGGATTTTATGATAATAAAAATATAGCTTCAAATTTATTAAGAAAAGATGATGCTGATGATGATGATGATTCAAATTTTAGTTTAAGAATACAAAAATTTATTATCAAACAACATTTAACAGAAATATTTACTGATGATAAAATTGTTCCAAATTTATTAAAATGTTTTAATAATGGAATTGTTATAGGAAGTACTAAAGGACATTTATTATTTGTTGAAAAATATATTTCTGGTGATAATATTTCTTTTAATCCTGTCAGATATACTAAAAGAGAAAAACAAGCTTGTGTCACTGGATTATCAGTTACAAAAGACCAGAATTATATTGCAGTATCTTATGATTCAAATGAAATAGCATATTTTGGAATAAAAAATATTTTTGAAAATTTAAAAATTATAGATTTTGATTTAAAAATGGAATTGGTTTGCGAAGGATTTCATCAAGGACCTATAACCACAATGGATGTTGCTCTTCAAAGGCCTATAATAATTACAACCTCAAGCACAGATAAAACAGTAAGAGCTTGGAATTTCATTACAGGTCATTGTGAATATTGCAAAGTTATTTTAACTGAAAAAGAAAAAAATAAAGAAAAAGAAATGGAAATTTTATCAGTTGCTATACACCCAAATGGATATTATATAGCCATAAGTGATAAAGAGATGATACGTTTTTTCCACTTATGTTATAAAGAATTAAGATTTTATAATAATGATTCTACAGCTACAGACAATTCTCACCCTGATTGCCATTTATTAAAATTTTCACATGGAGGGCATCTTCTTGCCGCTGTAAGTAGAAGGCAATTGTATATCCTAAGATCTTATACAAGGGAAACTATTAAAACATTTGATACTCCACATAAAAGAAAAATTGAAAAAATATTTTTTCATGAAGAAGATCATTATATTTATACTGTTGGTTCTGATGGGATTATTTGTGAATATAATTTATTTAATTTTCATTATGATAAAATTTGTAATAAAAATATTAGTTTTTTCTGTGGATGTTTTACTAGTTTAAATAAAAATCAAAATTGCATTGTGGCTGTAGGAGAAGAAGGAAAAGATAATCACATGATAAATGAAGTTTTATGTACAGAGATAGAAAATACAAGTAATAATAATAAGTTAAATTCAGAAAAAGATAATTCAGAAAAAAATATCAAAAAAAATATTAAAAATATGAAAAGTAATGATTATGATTCAAATTTAAATCCAAATTTAGGGACTCCTATTAATACCAGAAATATTGAAAATTACACATCAAAAGTAAAAGATTGTTTAACATCAATTTGTGGGATAAAGAGCAAACGTTTTGAAATTGGTTCATATGCCACAGGAAGTGAAAATGGTTATATGAGTTTATATCCAAATTTATTATTTCTAGATTCAAAAGGAAAAAATACTAAACCTATATTACCTTGGAAATCAATAAAAAGCCATAGAGGAAAAATTACACATATTGAATACAATAAAGACACTAATTTAGTTTTTAGTGCAGGAGAAGATGGTAATCTATTCATATATTTTTTACAAGAAATTCAGGAGGGAAATAATTTTGAATTTGAAAATTTAAATTTAGGTACAAATTCTATTAATCAAATTAATAATTTATTAGATGAAGGATTAGGAGATAATGTATTATATCCTCTAGAAAATATTTTCCTTAAAGAAAATGAAATCTTAAAGCAAAATAATTTAATAGATGATTATAAAAACCAAGAAGAAAAATTAAAAACTGAACATCAACTCCGTTTAAGAGAAAACGAATTAGAACATAATAAAAAAAGAGAATTAGAAACAAATGAATTAAATGATAGGCTTACAGAGGAACGTCTAGCAAAACAAGGAATTATGGACCATTATGATAAACAAATTGAAAATCTAGAAAAACAACAAAAACAAATTTTAGAAGATAAAGAAAAGCAATATAAAGAAAGAATTGATCAAATGTCAAATACTATACATGATTTAAATAGTAAAATTTATTCATTAAAAACTGAACATGAAATTGATTTAAAAAAAAAGGATGAAGGATATGAAAAAAAATTTAGAGAAATTAATCAAGAATTAAAAAATAAATTAGATGAAATACAAAACAATAATGATAAATTATCAAATGAATTAAAATTAAGACAACAATTGGAAGAATATAAATTTATTCATTTAGACCAAGAGCATGAACAGGAAGTTAATTATAAAAATGAAAAATTTGAATCAATCATAGCTAAAATGGAGGAGGAAAGGTTAGCAAATCAGGCCAAAGTAGCTGAGTTAAAAAAGGAAAAACAAAAAAGAATAAATGAATTAGGAAATCGTGAAACTGAATTAAAAAAAAAGAATGAAGAAATAAAAAGACATTTAGATACTATAAAAACTTTAAAAGAAGCAAATGAAATGAAAGAAAAAGAAAAAAAAGATTTGGAAATAAAATTGAGAGAAAGTGAAGCAGTTTTGCAAGAAAAAAGTAAATTAGCAGGCTTTAGCACAAAATTAAAAAATGAATTATATGTAAAAAATGTGGAAATAATGTCAAAATTTAATAAGCAACAAAATGAAAATGCAGAACTTAAAAAAGTTTCAAAAAATACTGAAAAGCAATTGGATGATAACATAAGACTATTAAATGAAAAAAAAGAGGAAGTAAATAAAAAAGATTTGCAATTAGATGAATATATAAGTAAATATGAGAAAGAAAAGAGTAATGTGAGACAACTAGAAAAGGATATGGATAATTTATTGCAAAAGATATATGATACTTTTCAAACAGGTGATAAGAATTTAATAATAAAAGGTATAAGAAAAATATATAATTTATACTTATCAAGTGACCAAGAAAAAAAAATAGATTCATCAAAATTAAATATAAATGTAAGAGATGAATTAACAAAGCAAATAGATTTCTTACAAAAAGGTATTTTAAATATAGCAGATCAAAAGGCAAAAAGAGAAATGTATCAGAATTCTGAAATTTATAAAAAGACAAGGGAAAATTCTGCTTTAACTATACAACTTAATCAAAAAGAGAAAGATTATACTGAATTAGATCGACAACTTTCTATAATAAAAAATAAAAAATCTGAATTAGATTTAAAATATAATCAATTAGTAAAAGAATTTAATAATTTACAAAATATAAATAAAAGAATGAATATGACTAATGGACAAAGACCTAATTCTCAATATGGAAGGATAGGAGGAAAAGAATATATGAGTAGACCAATAAAAAGTGGATTTACAAGGCCACCTCCTAGTGCTACTAGTCGCCATAAAAAAGTAAATTGGAAAGATACTAAATTATATAAAGGTTCAACATTATCACATTTCAAAGAAAGTAGAGGAGATGCTTATAGAAAAAATGAAATACAAAAAATATTGGATGATAAAGATGAAATTATTAAAAGACAAAAATTAGAAATAATGATGCTTAAAAATAAAATTTCTGAAAGAGAAAAAGAATTAAATAATAAACAAAGTAATTAATTTATAATATTATTCATCTCTTATACCCTAAATGTTACAATTATTGTTCCCCCCCTAATTATTGCACCCCCTTTTTTCAGGGCAATTTTAAATTTTTTAATTGTCATATAATTATTTTACCCCCAGTATTTTGGCTCAAGGGGGGGGTGAAATAATTTTAACTTTTAATATAATTTGAATAATTTTTACTATATTCTTTTTTTATTTAAAATAAAAATAGAAATATATTTTTTTTTTAAATATATTATTTTTTAATTATTTAAAAAATATATTAAAAAATATAATAATTTTTTATTATTTTAATATGGCTTTGTATCATAATTTTTTTATTAAAGTTTAATATATATTTTTATTTTATTTTATCTAATTTAAAATAAATAAAATAAAAAATTAAATTTATAAAAATTTTAAAAATTCTTTCATCAGTTTTTATTGGAAATGAATTGATTTATTATTTATTTGATAATCATAAAATTGGTTAGATTATTAAACAATAATTTTATTTGATTCCAACAGAGTCAATATCAATTTTATCTTGTAAATATAAAGATTGCATAGACATAATTCCTCTCATTAATTTAGCCTTTATTTCTAAAAATCTTTTACTTTGTTCCACATTTCCTAACATACTATAAAAATTACTAATTTCTTCTAACATTAGAAATATTCTCATAATCAAATTATATAATTTCCCTTCCTCTAATTCAGTCAAGTTTAAAATATCCAAGAATTCTTTTCCAGCCATCCAATTTTTCATGGCTAAACTAAATTCAAAAGTCATTCTTCTATTATATTTATTTTCTTCAAAATCATAACTTTTTTCCAATTCAGATATTTTTTCATAAATATCTGAAAATTTTTTGACAGCAGCAGAAAATTCTCTTGAAATATTTGGATCATTTAATTCTATTTCATTTTTATTACTTGCAAATCCTGATATAAATCCTATAACATTTTCATCAGATAAAGAATATAAAATATCAGAAGTTAGTAATTCTGTAATTAAAAGGCAATCTGTTGTCCCAATTTCTCTAGCAGCTTTCCCCTTTAAGGTTAATGAATTATCTTCATTTACATATTTTAGATCTTGTAATATATTTTGTCTGGTTTTAAATTCTTTATAATGCTCTAAATTTTCAGGATTTAATTCTCCTATTAAATTATTTATTCTTTCTGAGGTTTCTTGATATTTTTGAAATTGATTAAGATGTTCAATAAAATGAGGGCATTTTAAGCACACATTATTTCTGGATTCTTCTAATATTTTTTGTCTTTCTTCAACTTTTTCAAGAAAATCTATATCTTTGACTATATCTTTAAAATTCATAGAAGAAAAGCTTATATTAGTTTTTTTTTGTTTTAGGTTTAAATCTTTATTTAGAAAATTAGATAAATTTAATAAGTGTTTTAATGAATTTTTTAAAGTATTTATATCAATAAGATAATAATAGTCATTTTTATCTTTTAGCCAAAAAGCATCATTTTTTTTTGGTTTTAATTTTATTTCAAAAGGATATTCATATGCATCAATTACATCTTCTGGCTTATATTCTTTATAAAAAAATTTATAACTTCCAAAGGAGCCTTTTTTTGTAGCTAAATCTGAATTATAAATTTTTTTTTTATTATTTTTATGAATCATTCCACCAAATCCTAAACACCATAAAGTCCCAAAATAATCTGGCTCTTTATATGCTTCTATTACCATAATCTCAGTGCTCATGTACTAATACTAGTTATACCCGGGAAAAATTTTTATGATTTTTTACAAAATTTAATTGTTAAAGATAAAGAGTTTAAATTTTTAATCAATAATAAAAATAAATATTATATAATTTCCAATTAATTAAATAAATAAACTAAATAATTAGTTTTTATCCTCTTCTTCTAATTCCATATCCTAACTCCCTAGTGAAGAATCTTCACTATCTTCAACATCAATATTATTATTTTCATCTTTCTTCTCTTCATTAGTAAAATCTTGTTCAATTATTCTATGCTCATTCAATATATCAAATCCTTTAAATAAGTCATCTTCTGATACATCTAATTTATTTTATATTCCCCAAAACACACAAAAGAATTTTTAACAATTTCAGGTTTAATTGAATCATTACTCTCACATGCCTTTATTACCCAATTTTTAAGAGTTTCTCTATTTTTACTAGATTTATAAATTGTATAAGCTTATTCATATTCATGTTTAATAGCATCTTTAAAAGGTCTATTAATTGAAGCATCTAAAGGTCTCAAAATTGAAGTCAAACCTTTAGAAACAAATACATAATTAATCCTTTTTTTGATAAAATTTTAATATTCTCATTTAATCTTGCTTATTTAGTTTATAAAATTTGAAAGGCTTAATTTCTTCCACTTTTATATATTAATAGAATTATTTATTTTTTTATTTTTTTATATTCAAAGGAAATATTAACCCTTTTTTTATTATTTTATAAAATATTTTCATAAACTATAATTAATTCATTTTTAATGAATAATAATTAGGTAGCCAATGATTAGATCTCCAGATAAGGATATATATAAAATGATTCTCTTAAAAATAAATTAAAAAAAAATATTTGTTATAAATCCCTATTTTGACCCCGGACATGGCCATGGAGATTAAGGTAATATAACAAAAATTCCTTCATCTATTTCATTTACTTTTTGTTTCTTTTTTTTATTATATTGAATTTCACTTCTAACTTTAAGGATTCTACCTGGATGATTATATAGTTTATCATAAATTTTTTCATTTGTAAATATTTCATTACTTAATTTCTTAAATCTATTCAAATTTTTTGAATATTCTGCAATTGGAAAATTTTCTATATCTAAATTTACTTTTTTATTATTAATTTTATCTATATTGATATTATTACCTTTATTATTTATTGTATCATTATTTAACCTTTTACTATAAAAATAATAAATATTTATTTCATTTAGACGTTATTTGGAAAATAAAAAATTAATTTATTTTTATTTTCACTATCAAAATCATTTATACAATCCATTTTTCCCAATTTTTTTTGTTGGGATTTTAATACTTCAATTTGTGCTACTTTTTCAGGTATTTTTTGAGTCATATTACTTTCTAAAAAACTTTCTCTAAAAAATTCATTCATATCCTTTATATTTCTACTAAAAAAAGAAAGTAAAGTTCTATAGCATATTCTAAATTTACTAACAACTTCAGTTCCTTTTCCCTCTAACATATTTGTAAATTCTTCTTCTTCATTTTTATTTGTTAATTCTATTAACTCTATATATTCTTAACAATAGTTCCCATATATATGGAGAATCACATTATATTTTGAAAATTGGGTTCATAAGAGGTTAATTCTTATCTTTTTAATAATAAATACTTATATTAAATTTAAAAATAGAATTTTTTTTTATTTGAATAATATTAAGAATTAATAATATATATACATTTCCTATATTATCAATACCTCTTCTTCCTGCTCTTCCACACATTTGCAAATATTCACTTGAGCTTAAAATTTCTTTGTTAGAATCATTAAATTTATATATATCTGTAAAAACAACGGTTCTAGTAGGCATATTTAATCCGATACTAAATGAAGTTGTAGCAAATAATATTTTAATTAAACCACGAGAATATAATACTTCTATTGCCTCTTTTAATATTGGAAGCAATCCAGCATGATGCATACCTATTCCACTTGGTAAAATTTCTTGCAATTCTTTGACTTGAGGAATGTTCCTGTCTTCTTTTGGCATTGAATCTACTACTTTATTATAAAATCTAATTATCTCATTTTGCTGTACTTTAGGAACTAAATTTTTTAAACTTAACATTTTTGCAAATTCTGTTATTCTTTTTATGCTAAAAACGAAAATTACTGCTGGACATAAATCTTTACTGTCTAAATAATCAACAATTTCTTCTATTTTATAATGCATTTTAGTAATCCTTATATTATTAGAACGTTCATTTTGTTTTTTATTATAATTATTATAATCTTTTCTTCTCCAATTTCCTTTTTCATTTTTTAAATTTTTAAATTTATCAAAATAAATAATATTATCTTTAAATTCATATTCTTTATTTTTATTCCATTTATTAGGATTATAACCTTTGGATTTTTTATTAAAAATATTAAAAGCTAGTTGAATATTTGATTTATTTACTATATCTTTTTCTTTTACTGTAAAGCAATTATTTTGATCAATATATAATATATGTCTCAGAGGTACAATCCTTTTTAAAGTATTTTGAACATATACCTTTGTTTCTTTAATATCTCCAACCCATTGTGCAAATTCCATACAATTTGGAACAGTAGCACTTAACATAATTATCCCTATCCCTCTGGGCAATAAAATTAATATTTCTTCCCATACATGTCCTCTTTCATTATCATTAATATAATGCACTTCATCAAAAACAACCCATTCTACCTGATTTAGTAATTCACTATTTTTATATAAAGAACTTTGTAATATTTCTGTAGTCATAATTAAGCATTGGGCTTCTGGATTTATGCTTACATCCCCGGTCAAAATCCCTACATCCCCAAATTTTTTTTTAAATTCTCTATATTTTTGATTACTTAGAGCTTTTATAGGAGAAGTATATAAAACTCTTTTTGAATGCATTTTTCCAAGAGCTATGCCATATTCAGCAACTACCGTTTTTCCACTAGATGTATGTGCACAGACTAAAACATTTTCATGATTTTCCAAACGAAGAATACTTCTTTTTTGAAATTCATCTAATTCAAAAGGAAAACTTATGGGTGGATTTTCAATTTTAGAAAAAGAAGATATATCCAAATCATCATCTATTGCCCAATTTTGCATTTGTTTATGCCTCTCAGTAAAATCTTTTTTAAATTGTTCTTTTTCTTTTTCTTTTTCTTGTTCAAAAGAATCATCAGATTCATCACTTTCATTCCCATTTTCTTTTTCTTCATCATTATCTTTTTTTTGTTCTGAATTTTCTGAATCAGGATTTTCCTCATTAGATTCATATTCTTCTAAATTTTCATCTTTTTCATATTTTATAACTTTTTTTATAATTTTTGTATTTTCATCATTTTCTTTTTGTTTTTTCTATATTTTCATTTGAATTATCTTTAATTTTTGTACTTTCTTCTTCATTGGTTGAATTTTCTTTTGAATCTTTAATAACTTTTTTTTCTTCATTGGAATTAATATTGATATCTTTTCCTTTTTCTTTTATAGGTAGTTTTTTGCTATTATCAGAGATCTCATTGTCATTGAAGTCATCTAAGTTAAACAGATCATCACCATCCATTTGGATAAATAATTATTTATTTAAAATATTTTTAATTTAAAAATTATATATGATTAATTATTAATTTAAGTATATAAAACAAAAAATAATTTCAAAATTTCATGGCTTTTAATAATATTTTTAAATCAAAAGGAAAGAATAAATAAAAAATAACTCT
>JAJJLC010017604.1:0-15126 GCA_023806825.1 Ophryoscolex caudatus
TAAAATAAAAAAGATAATTTTTAAAATTTTTTCATTCATATTATTTATTTAAATAAAAATCAAATAAAACAAAAATAAATAATTATAAAAAATATAATTTATTAATAATAAAATAAAAGAAATTTAATTCTATTAAAATAAAATAAAGCTTTAATAATTATATATTCTAAAACAAAAGGATTTTTAAGGTAAATTATTCTTAAAAATAATATAAAAGGTTAATTAATTAAAAATTTTAATATTTGGGTTAACTTAAATTATTTTTCCTATCAAATATAATTCATTTTATCTTATTATTTACTTTAATCATTCCAAAAATATTTATATTATCAAACTCTTTTTTTATGATATACTTTATACTTTATTTATATCAAAAATAATTTATAATAATATCCTTTTTTAATTTATATAAAAAGAATAAAATTTAAATAATATATTGTTAATATTAGTTCTATTTATATTAAGTATTTTGTTATGTATTATCTTAAAATAAATAATTTTAAATCTTTAAAAATATTTTTTAATTTTTATAATATAATTTCAATTTTAGATTATATATAACTAATAATTAAAATTTTTTTTATTTAAAAATAATTTTAATATTTATATTATAAATAAATTTTATAATAAATATATATTAACTTTATATATATAAATTAAAATATTTAATTTTATATATATTAATTTAAAATTTATTTTAATATATTTAATATTTATTTTAAAATGATATTAATATTTTCTTTTTATTATTTTTTAAGAATAAAATAGGATTTCTTTTTTCAATTATAAAAAAGAAAAAATTAAAGTATAGGCTTATTTTTTTTTATAATGAAAATATTAATTTATTAACAATATGAATAATTTTTATGAATTAGAAAATTTAATATTTAAAATAATAATAATTATTTAATAATCATAATTATTTAATATTAACAATTAAAAATAATATCTAATAATTTAACAATACATAGACCTCTCAATTTGTCGAAATTATCTAAATTTTCTTGTTTATCAGTTCTTTCTTCATTGTATTTTTATATAATCATAATTATGTTCTCCGTTAATTTTAAATTAGGAATTTTTTTCTTTTCCTGAGCAATATGCAATTTTCATTTGATTTGTTAATTTATTTATTTGATGATAATGATATTGGCAATAATATATTTTTTTTTCCACCTTTTTTTCATATTTAGAGGCATAATAATTTTAAATAAATATACTATTTTGATATTTAATAGTGTTTCCTTTCAATTCAATTGTATTTAAATTATTTTAATTTTCTTTTTCTAAATCTTTGCTTAATCAGCAAAAATTAGGCAAATTATATTTTTTTGAATTTTCTATTTTTTTAATCATACCATTTATTATATCATATATTGACAAATTTTTTTCTTCTTTTGAATCTTTAACATTAATAATTTTTTCTTTTTTTGATTTTTTTTTATTCTCATTGGAGTTTTTATTGTCATCTCCTGATTCTTCTAAAAAAGTATTAATGTTAAAATATAATGTTTATTCTTTTAAATAATTTGTAAACTCTTCTTTATCAATAATGGTATTGATTTTTTCCTTTGAATTATCTTTATCTTTATTGTATTGTTGTTCTTTTTTATTTGATATTTTGGATATTTTAATTTTTCATTATTTCTTTTTCTATATTTAATTTTTTTCATATATTTTATTATGTGTTTCTAAATTATTGTCCTCATTATAATTGTTTTTATTGAAGGGAATAATATTTTTATTATTTAATTCTAGGTTTTTTTTCTATTTTTTTTATTTTTTTAAAATTTGGTTATCGATATTGTTTTCTTCTGTTTCTATAATTATAATTTTTTTTTTATTTAGCATCTTTTTATTGCCTTTTTTCTTTTGTTTTTTTACCATTTTTATTTTTTATATCTTTTTAATCAATATATAATATCTTAATTGACTTAATCTAACCCCCCCAAGATAGAGCTCTCCAAAAATTGACTTAGGGGGGTTAGACGTGTCTATTATGTATATTTTTAAAAAATTATTTTAAATACTTAGGTTTATTTTATTTTAATTTAAAATATTTTTTTTTTGGTCTAAAAATTTTTTCAAAAAAATTGGGGGGGTAGACAAGAAGGGGGTTAAACTAAGCCAATTACGGTAATTATATTTCATAAAAAGGTTGATTTTTTTAATCACAATTATTTATTATAATATATAATTTAATTTTTTTTCTAATTTTAAATATTAATTTAAATATTTTATTTACTTGTTTCATATATATTTTTCATTTTGTTATTCATTTAAATTTAAATTAAATTGGATATATTAAAATTTTTTTATGTTTAATTTTTAAATTTTCTTATTACTTAAATATTACTATTTGTTTGAATTTATTATTTTTTTAAATTTTTTTGAACATAAAATTTTTTTTCAATTTTTTTAACAAAAATTAAAAATTATTCTACCTCCTTAATTATTATTTATATAATAAAACTAATAAATATATTTTATAATATTTTTTTCATATTTAATGCTTTATTAATTAATTTTATTTTATTTCATGGTAAGAACAAACACTAAACAAAGCAAGAAAAAGAAAACCACTAACAAGCAAAAACTTAGAAAAGCCTCAAAAAAAAAAGAAAAAGAAGAAAAAATAATCTCTTTAGAAGAAAGTGAGAGCGTCTCTAATTCAGAAAAAGAAGAAGAAGAAATTAAAATAATTAATATTAAAAAAAGAAATAGTAAAAGAAGAAGGTCTTTCAGAAATACAAACGACAAAGAATTATTAGGGAAGAAAATTTTAAAATCAAAAGAAAAAAGAAGAAGTGCTAATAAAAAGAAGAATAAAAAAGAAAATTTTTTGTCTTTAAATGAAGAAAATAAAAATAAAAGAAAGTTAAAGAAAAAAGAAAATATAGAAAAGATAAACATTGATGATTATATTGAAGATCCTTCAATAACAATTAAAAATCATAATATAATTGAAGATTGTTGTCTCGAATGCAATGAGAAAAATATTTTTAGAGCAATAAAAACTAATGATAAAATATTATATTTAAAATGTTTAAAAGATAAAGATAAAATATCTGAGCCAGAAAAATATAAACTTCACATGATGAGAGATATGTTTCCATTGGATTATATAATTAAAACCAAAAATAAATCACTTCTTACAGAATATATAAATTATACTTCAAAAAATGTTAGAGAACCAAGAGTTCCATTGCCAGAAAGTAAATTAGTAAAATTAACTTCAGGAAAAAGCAATTATTATAAAAGTAGATATCATACAAGAAAAATAGGAATATCTAGAGGAAACAAACTCGGAAATAATGCATTTATAATATCAGAAAATAATGAGGACTTTATTTATGATAAATCATTTAATTATTTTACAGAAGATATATTTTTCCAAGAGGATGATGAATTTAATGCTCTTAAAATTTTAGCAAAGCAATACGATTTAAAAGATTATAAAATAGAAAATTTATTGGAAAATAATTTTATTAAAGGGAATATAGATATAGTTGAATATTTAATGAGTATTTTTTCAGAAAGAAATGACTATGGATATAATCAATTACATTTAATGGTTACTAGTCAAAAGCCAGGAGCAGAGAAAAATATAGAAATAAAAAATAAAATGAGTTTAAATAAATGCAATCAAATGGATGTAACTCCGATTCATTTAGCTTGTATTAATCCAAATGAAAAAATTCTTCAAAAAATTATAGACAATGGAGGAGAATTAAATTTCCCTGATAGACTTGGTCGAAGGCCTATTTCATATGCTGCTGTATGTAAAAGTGCAGGGCCTTTAAAATTGTTAATTGAAAATAAATGTAATATTAATGATAGAGATAATAATGGTTATACTCCTTTAATTCTCGCTTGTAAAAGAGGAAGATATGAAAACGTTAAACTATTATTAGGAAAGGGAGTGGATCCTAAACAAAAAGTAAAAGGAGGAAAATATAATGGAATTCATTTTGCTTGTATGGAAGATAATGAAAATAATTTAAAAATAATTAATATATTAATTGATAAGTGCCCAGAAATAATAAATATTAATGGCATTGGAAGAAAAAGTCCATTACATTTTGCTGTTCTTTATAATTGTCCAAAAATTGTTGAATTATTAGTCAAAAGAGGAGCTAATATAAACAAAAAAGATACTTATTGGAGGACTCCTTTGATTTTGGCTTGTAAATATGGCTATAGTCAAATTGCTGAATATTTAATAAAATGCGGAGCCAAAATTGATAAATGTGATAATTCAAATAATTCCCCTTTACATTATGCTTGTGCTTTTGGGAATTTACAATGTGTTAAAGTATTGTTGGAAAATGGAGCTGATATTAATTACTTAAATATGTGGAAATATCTTCCTATAGAAATAGCTTTATTAAAGAATCATTTAGGGATTGTGAATTATTTAATAAATAATAATTTTTTTTCCGTGAATACTCCTTTTGGAAATGGAAATAATTTTTTATTATATTATTTAACTGATATACAAGAATCAACTTTAGATAAAATAAAATATATTATTGAAAAAAAGAAAGCAAATGCTCAAATGCCCAATAATAATAAAATGAATGCTTTACACTTTTTATCTCATTTTAGTTATAAAAAATATTTACATAAATTTATTTCAAAAAATGAATTTTATCAATTAAATGAAGAAAAGCATAAAAGTAAATATCATCAAGATTATATTAATCTTTTAAAAAAATATGTCTTTTTCTTAAGAGATAATGGTTGTGAAATAGATCTTAAAAATAATATAGGACAAACACCTTTGTTCTTTGCTTTAAAGAATAAAAATTTCAATTTAGCTAAAATATTAATAGAAAATTATAGCAAAGAAATAAATATAAAAAATATAGATAATAATGGATTTAATATATTTGATTATACTTTTAAATAAGGAGCTTCTTTAATTGATGAATGCATTGAATTTATTAATTCTATGTTTAAAATATATGTGAAAGACTTAGATAAAATATTTCTTAATTCTTATACAAGATACGGCAGAAATTCTTTACTTAATTTATGCGAAGATTACGCTTTACATATTTATGAAAAATTTTATGATATAAATAAAAAAAATGCAATAAGTTTTATAAGGGAAGAGCTTAAAAAAAAAGACTCTAGAGATAATAAATATAATATTTCAAAAAAATATATTAAAAAAAGAATATTTGAAAACTCAGTTAAAGATTTGAATGAATTTATCAACAAAAAATTTTATCCTTTGATTGAAGAATTTATTAAAAAAGGATGTGATATTAATTGTTGTACTGTGGAAAAGAAATTTATAAATAAAAACAAAAAATTTGAGGATTATTTATATTTTAATAATTATGGGAAAATTTATTCTATAATGTATTTAGTATCATATCCAGAATCAGAAAATTTAATTAAACTTATAAAAAAGTTTAAAATAAATATAAATTGTACTGATATGAAAAATCAAACTTTATTAATGTATTTATTTGAAGTTCAAAGTCAAATAAAAAGATTAGATAAAAATAATTATCAAAAATTATTCGAATATTTAATTAATAATTGTAATAATTTATCCTCAAAAAATTGCGAAAATAAAAACCTTTTTATATCAGAAATAGAGAAAGATAATAAAGAAGATGCTTTAATCATTTACAAAAAGCTGGGAGATAAAATAGATATTAATTATCCTTATTATTATAATGATTTAACATTATTCGGAAAAGCCTTTCTTGACTCTGATAAAGATTTAATTGAATTTTATTTATCAAATTTCAAAAATATTGATTTAAATAAAATAGATTTGGAATATAATAGAAATGTACTACACTATATATGTATGAGAAATTCACCAAAAAATGAAATTAATTTTCATAAATATGAAAAATATATAAATCTCGGAGTTTCATTAACTCAAAAAGACATATTTGGAAGGAATCCTCTTTTTTATCTTTTTATCACAGAAGAAAATGAAATTAAAAAAAAACAAGATCCAATTTCTTCTCTTTCTTATTTATTAGATAGTTATGGAAATTTAAAAAAAAAAAAGAAAATGAATTAGATTTAAATTCAACTGATGTTTGTGGAAATAGTTTAATTTTTTACGCAGTGCAATCAAACGCAATCTTTTGTATAAGTAATTTATTAAGTAAAGGTGCTAAAATTAAAGATATTAAAAATTTGGAAAATAATACTGTATTTAGTTATGCTGTATTAGGCAATTCAACTTCGATACAGGAATTATATAATGAAGTAAATGATATAAAAGTCTTTGAGGATAAAATATATAAGATAAATAAAGAACCTATTTTTGATACTGAATCAAAAATATGGATAGATAAATTAAAAAATAAAAATGAAAATAAAAATGAAAATAAAAAAGAAAATAAAGATAAAAAAATAAATGAATATTGCGCTGAGGAATTATTTAATATTTATTATGAAAAAGCAAAATTAGAAAAACCAGATATAGAAAAAGATGAAAATTTAGAACAATTATACCAAGAAAATGATGAAGAAGCTCAATTATTTTCAGGCATTTACAATAATGAAAGCGATGATGATGACTATGAAGAATCTGATAATAATAATTGGGATAAAGATATTTTTGATTTTAAAAAATTTATTGAATCAAATGATAAAGAGGAAAGTGATAATGAAGAAAGTGAAAAAAATTCAAAAAAATATAATTTAGGAGATATCAAAGATATATATAAATTTAATTATTCAAATAAATTAAATGAAATTATTTCTAAATATATTAATAAAAATTTTGGAAATAATCATCATCATTATAAAAATAATTATATCCCTCCAGATAAATATAAGATCAATTCCAAAAATTATCCAGAAATAAAATCAGAAAAATATAAATTATATATACCCGAAACAAAAAATGACCCAAAAAGAGAAAAAGAAAAGGAAACTAAAGAAAATAATATCATATCAGAATCTTTATTTAAATATTGCATAGATAATAATTTCCAAAATATGATATTTTATATAATAAATAAAGGATATGATGAATTCAAAGCAATATCTGATGCTTTATCTAGTAGTAATTTTGAATTTGCTCTTATTTTATTAGAAAGATTGTTCAATTTCATTAAATAAACTCAGAAAAAAAATGAAAAAGGACAAAATTTATTACATATTTTATCAAATAATAATAATAATATTGGCAAAAACGTTGAAATAATAAAAAAAATATTTAATATTTTAATAGAGAGAATAAAATTGAATAAGAATGAATTTGATAAGAATATGCATACTCCTCTATTTTATGCAATTGAAAATAATAATTTTATATTTTTAGATTATTTATTAACAGATTTTAATAGGACATCAGAATTAGAATTATTTTTATTAAGAAATAAAAAAGATGAAAAAAATTTAAGTCCTTTAATGCTATTAGAACAAAAAATTTTAGAAAAATCTTTCTCAGAAGAAAAAATTAGTTATATACTACTAGTTCTATATAAAATTGCAACAACTCTTAAAAGAGGAGATATAAAGAATATAATCAAATATATAATTAGAAAAGACAATTTATATTTCATACCTGGATCTGATGATGAAACTATTAATAAAAACACTCCAAATAATTTAATAGCTTTTAAAATCTTAAGGAAATTAACAGAGGATAAAATTTGTGATATTAATACTGATATAGATGATAAAGGCAATAATTTATTTTTAAAATGTGCCATCAAAAATAAATATGATTTATTCTGGAATATTATGTCTTGGATTAAATTTTCCAAATTAAAAGTAAATTATAACAAAGTAAATAATGATGGAAAATCTTTAATTCATTATATAATATGTCCGTATCCTTTATATTCTTATCGAAATACTAAATTTTTAAAAGAAGCTTTAAAATGTGGATTTAATCCAAATATCAAAGATAAAGAAGGATTAACTCCTTTGGATTATGCTAAAAAATATAATTATAAAGATATGATAAATATCCTTTTAGAATATAAGGCTTTAGAGTCAAAACAAAAACAAGAAAATTTCATGGAAATTGAAGATGATAAAGAAAGTGCTTTTAATGATATAAAAAATATAAATTATGATTATAAAAAAATCAGCGAAAAATATTATAAGGAAAAAATCGAGCCTTTTATTATGTTAAATAAACCTCAAAAAGATCAAGCAAAAGTTTTAGTGACAAAAAATTGTGAATTAATTGTTGAAAATTACAGAATATATAAAGACAATAATGGTTGCCTATATAATGTTAATTTATCAAAAGTTGATATTAAAAAAAATTTATACAGTAAATATGTTTTTTATCATATTCAATTATTAGTAAATGAAAAAAGAAATATGTATAATTTAATCACAAGATGGGGAGAATTTGGAGAAGAAGGACAATATCAAAATACTCCTTTTACTGATATAGAAGAGGCTATTAAGGAATTTAATAAAGTATTTTATTCAAAAACAAAAAATAATTGGGAGGTGATTAAAAATAATTTTGATTTATTCGAGAAAAGACCTAATAAATATGAAATAATAAAATTGACTGATAAAAGACCTGTAATTAATGATATTATTGATTATTTCAATGAAGAACTGAAAAATATAAATATTAAAATAACAAAAGATTTCAATTATATATTAAATCCTAATTCAAGAGAATTAATTTTAAATTTAATTCAATCCACTTTTTCAGAAGAAAAGGAAAGGTATGATTCATATGATTATAATAATAAAAATATTGAATTTAATGTACTTTATTTTTCAAAGGAATCTTTAGATAAAGGACTTGCTATATTAAATGAGTTATCAATATTAAATGATAAATTAAAAGATTTAGAATATAAAATAAATAATATGAAAATATCAGAAAAAAATTTGGAAAATGAGAATTCACCATATAATAAAAATAAAAAAGAATATCGTGAAGTTTCACAAAAAATATTAATATTATCTAATTCATATTATGAAATAATACCTTATATGAAAGATACTTTTGCAATAAAACCCATAGATAATTTCTCAAAAATAGAAAAAGAAATGAAAAGGATATTATCATATACTTATATCGAAGATACTTTGAAATTATTTTTGAGTTCTTTATATTATATTAATAAAATAGATCCTATTAATTATATATACCTATTACTTAATAAGAAAATTATACCTTTGAATTTAGACCTAAAAAACAAAAATAATGAAGATAAGCCAATTGTTAAAATATTACTTGATTATATAAGATTATATGAATCACCAAGAAAAGTGATAACTAATATTTTTGAAATAAAAGAAAAAAATAAAAAAGAATTAGGAAATGATATAAAAAAGAGAATTCTTTTATTCCACGGAACAAAAGCAGAAAATGTTCTTGGAATATTAAATAAAGGATTGCTTATAGCACCAATTGAGGCCGAACATTCTGGAAATAAATATGGAAATGGAATTTATTTATCCGATTCTTTTAATAAAGCTTTGGATTATTGTTATGGAAATAAAATGTATGTTTTAGTTGTAGATACATTTTTGGATAAACCTTTTAAAATAAGTGAAACAAATAGATTTGAAGGAATGGAAAATCTAAAGAAAAAAAATTTTAATTGTTTAATTAATAATACAAAAAGGCATATTACTGACGATAGAATTTATTTCATTAATGGAACTTCTGTACCTACTAAAATTATTGAAGAAAAAAATCCTGAGTATGATGATTATTTATATGATTATAATCCTGAATATGATTATAATCCTGAATATGTAATTTATGATACTAAACTTGTTAATGTTAAGTATATTATTGAAATGGAAAATTAATTCAAACTAATAATTTATTAAAAATAATAAGAAGTTATTTAATTTATTAATTATTTTAAAGGTTATTAATTGAATATAAGTTTATTAATTTATTATTAAAAAATTAATTAATATATTTTTTTGGATTAAGCTATTAATTAATATTAATTAAATAAATAATTATAAATTAATAAAATAAATTAATAAATTAAAAAAAAATTATCAAATGAAAAAACTAAAAAGTAATGAGATTTGGATAAATCATAATCCCTTCCTGATCTAGTATTCCTAATAGCTCACATTGGAATTAGGAATAATCCCAAAGGTATTCAGAATAATCCCACGAGGTATTTAGAATAATCCCAGATTATATTTGGAATTATCCCACACCGGTATTTAGAATTATCCCACTTTTTAAAAAAAAATTATAAATAAAATATTTGTAAAAATTAGAAAGCTCTAATTATCCCTTTTTGAATCTATATATAAACTAATTAAAGATAAATATATTAAATGGATATCTAATTGAGAAAGAAATTGAATTTATACATGGTTTGATTAATGATAATAATATAAACAATGATGACTTAAGTGAAAATCCTCCAAATATATTTAATCAACCTCAATTTCAAATTGAAGTTATACTGAATTTTTTCTAAAATTAATATATATTAAAAAAACAAATAATTGGTCCAAAATGTAATCAACAATGTAAAATAGTGAAGGAAAGCCAAAAATTAGATAACTATATCTGGAGATGTATAAGTAGGAATCCATCTTTTGATATTAAAATGAATATAAGACTAAATTCGGCTTTAGAAGATTGAAAAAATGTAATTATTTCATATGAAATTGATGAGAGTGAAATAATAGGAAATAATAATGTTATATATTGGATGTTTGTTATAATAAATATAGCAATTAACCTGTTAATCTCCAAATTTTCCAAATATTTTTTAATTCAGGATATATCCGGGAACTATTGCATAGAACATAAAGAGTTAAAGAGGTTAAGATGTGTTTTAAATAATAGAACTAATGAAAATTTATTATCTATCATTAAAACTAAAATAGCAACTGATGAAAATGATGATAATGAAGAGGAAGAATTATCTGAAGAGGAAAGAGTAAAAACTAGAATTTATTCTGATTACTTTAGAAGCTATCAAGTTAATGACTTCAGAGAAATGGGTTATATATTAAATAGAGTTAATCATTTTGTTTATTCTGGGTATGGCTTATTTCATACTAACGGTATTGAACCTTTGTGGGGACAATTAAAACATTATACTAATAATTTTTAAGGAATTTCTATTGAAAATCTGAACTAAAAATTTAATAATAATGAAAATTTGATTAAAGAATATTTAGATAGATGGATTTTTTATGCTCTATTTATGAGGGACATAATAAGAAAAATATTATCTTGGAATACTAGAATTAATTATTTATGCATTTTCCTAGAAAATACTAATTAAATTCAACTTAATTATCGTTATTTATTATATTATTTATATATAATTATATATTTTAATATTACATTTTGATAAGATATTATAATTTAATAATTTTTTATTTTAATTTTTTCTTTTGTGTTACTAAATTTTATATATATTTTTTAAAAGGGATAATAAATTTATAAAATAACAAAATTCTCTTTACTAAAATTTATTTTTACATATTAATATTCTCATTCAAAAAAATTATTATATTTATTGTTTCATCAAATAAAATACCCTTAAATCCATTGTCTTAAAGTCAGAAAAGTAATTGAGATAGTGTAATTAGAAATAAGATCAATAAAATTAAAAGATTTATATTTTCTCAATTTAACAGAAATAAAAGCATCAAATTAAAGTTTTTAAAAAGTAAAATTTAAAATATTTTTTTCAATTTTTATTTTTAGAGATGTATATGTATTAATTTAATAATTATTCAATTTTTAGATAATGCTCAATTAACATTTTCTTTTCAAAATTCAATTCTTTTACAAACAAAAGGCAGAACCCATATGATAATAATATTATAAAATTAATCTAATTAATTCAAATTATTATTTAATTATTATAAATATATTCATAATAATATTTAATAATTACTTAATATTTATATTAATATATATATTATTTATTATATTTATTTATATTGTTTTTTATATCTATAATATTTTTTTTATTATAATATTTTTATATTTATTATTTTCTTTTAAATTATATTATGTTTTATTCAATTTATTTAATTAATATACATATATATATAATATTAATTATAATTATTTTTTAAAAAATAAAAAATATAAAAAAATATTTATAAAAAATAATTTTTATTTATTCTTTATATATTTAAATAAGTCAAAATTTTATTATGAATAGCTTATATATTATTTAAATTATAATTTTTAAATTTTAAAGATAAGAATCTAATGAATTAAAATAAGAATTCTTCATTTTTTATGAATAGGTTAATTAATTTTATGACAATTTAAATAAAAAGTTTTTTCTATTTCATAAATTGAAAATAAAGGGTTAAAAATTATTTTAATATATAACACCAAACACCTTAACATTTGTATTATTTAATTAATATACTAAAGTTTTCCTTTAATTTAAATAATAAATTAATAATAAATAAATAGATGAAATAGTTAATAATTTTTCTTCTTATTTTTATAAATTTAAAGTCAAAAATTTTTTTACAACTTTTTTAATGTTTAACAAGAGAGGGACTGTTAATATTTTTTATACATGTCATTATATAGTTTATTCTTGTATTTATTAGGGAACTATTGTATAGAGAATAAGGAGTTAAAATTAATAAAAAATTTTTAAGAAAATAGATGTAAAATTTTTTGAAAATTTTTTTATGAAAAAAAAGATATAATTATAAAAAATTGTTTAAAAAAATAGAAGATACAAAAAAAATATAATTATCCTTAAAGCAAAAAAAAGAAATAAATTAAACAGTAAAAAAAAATTTAAATCAAATTGAAACAAGCCAATTATAAGTAATATAATAAATCTTTAAAAATTAAATTTTGATAATGATTATATGAGTGCGTTTCCAAACACTCCCTCGGCCTGAAAAATTTACAAGGTGGGTACCTTGATATCGTATAAAAAAGATGAAATTTTTACTAGTTAGGTACCTTTCAAAAAATTGAAATTTTTAAAAATAATCAAGGCCCTACCTTAGTAAAAAAGTGGCTTTTTTCAAGGTACCTACCTTGAAATTTTATAGGCCGTTCCAGGCCGCCCCAGGCTGCGTTTGGGAACCCACTCTGATTATATATCTATAATGAAATTTATTTAAATAAAGATCTTTTCTTATTAAAAGTATTCATTATTAAAGAAAATTTTTTAGAATTTGATAATGATATAACTTATAATATAACAATACAGATAAATCAAAATAATCTAAAATACCAAGAAATTTATTATATATTATAAAATTATTAAAAATTTAAAAATAAATCTCAAAGAAATGAAAGAAATTGATATACATCCAGATGGAAATTGTTATTATAATAATTTATTTTATTTTTATATTAATACTCATTATTATCATTTATTTATGCTATATATATTTATTAACTCCTCTGAAATTATAAAAGAAAATCATAGAATTATTGTTATTTTTTCAATTTCTTTAATTTCATTATTTATTTCATTAATATCTTTTGATTTTTCATTATTAATTATTCTATTGTTTCTTTTAACTTTTATTTTTTCATTATTATAAAAACTTTTTAATTCACTTTTTTCTTTTTTTAATAATTTTATTTCTCTTTTTCTTTTTTTTTGTAAAAATAAGTCATTATAAATATTTTTATTTTTAATTTTTCTTTATTTTCACTTTTTTCTTGTTCTTTATCTTCTTGTTGTTGTTGTTGTTCTTCTATTTTTCTTCTTTCTTCTTTCTTTTCTTTTTAAATTTGATTTAAATGGAAATCATCCAACTGGCTCCCAAATATTTCTTTAACTTTTTCTATTCTTTTAATAAATTCTATATGAGCCAGTTTAATTGATGATTTTTTTACATTATTTCTTCTAGTGTAATTTTTTTTAAATCATTCAAATTTTCAGGATTTCTTCTTTTGATATTTGGCTTTATAATTCCCCAGACATTCTCTATTGGATTGGCTAAATCTGAGGAATTTGGGGGATTTTGAATATATTTTTTTTTAAATAACTCTTAAATTAAATTTAAATTATTTTACTTGTATGAGCACGAGCCCCATCTTGTTCAAAATATAATTTTTTATTATTTTTTAATTTATCATAATCTTCTTTATAAATAAAGAGGGCTTGGGCATAAGAAAATCTTTTACTGGCCCCTCACATAAAATAAGACTTCCAAAGCCATTATAAAAACTTCCTCCAGCAAACATTAAAGATTTTTCGAATTACTTTTCTTCTCTTCTTAATAATTTTAAAGTATTTTCATTTCCATTTTTTAATTTTTCTTCATTTTCTTTAGATAAAAGAATGTGATCATTAGTATATCCACCAAGTTGAATTTTTGTTTCATCAGTGAAAAATATATCTTCTTCTTTAATTTTTTTTTTTTAAAATTTTATTGCAATAGTTAAGACTTTGTTTTTTTTGTTTTTAAGATTTTATGTAATTTATTATATTCATATATTATGATAAACAAATAGAAAAAAATGCATGCTATATTTGTTTTAACCATTACAAAAGCACAAATAGGATATGAAGTGATTATTAAAAAAATAAAAAATATTTTGAACTTTGGAGAAAAATTTAAATTTGGTTTTGAAACTATAGCAACAGATAACGAACAAGCTTTGATAAATAAAGTAGGGGATTATTTCCCCGAGATCAAAGGGTGTAGTTTTTTTCCTTGTGAACAAAATACTTGAAAGAAACGTGAAAAAATGGGCTTGAATAAAAAAAACTTTATCAAAATTTTATTATGAATACCCAAATTATATAATACAAATATTTTCAATAAATCAGTAAATATAAAGCTAATAGATTATCCTTCATATTAATATATATTATAATATTAGTCAATTATTCTAATCTTTTTATTATCTAAATATCATTATTAATTTTATTAAATTTATACTTGGTTTTATTAATATATAAAAAATAATTTGGTTATCTATAATATCTGAAAAATTGTTTTTAAATTTCTAGGATTCTAAGAAATAATAAAAAAATTTTTTCTAATTTATATAAGAAAAGTAAGGTTAAAATTTATCTTTCATATTTTTCAATATATTTTTTTAAAATATTAAATAATAATATTATAATAAAAAGATTTTATGAAATTTATTTTTTAAATTTTATTAAGATATTTTTATGTATATTCTAAAAAATAATCAAGGAGTTAAATTTA
>JAJJLC010017605.1:0-14899 GCA_023806825.1 Ophryoscolex caudatus
ACCTGTTGATATTCTGCAGGAAGTTCATAAGTTTTCTTATCAGCTTTCATTTTGATTCCAACAAATTTGGCAATCAAAGCATTTCCTTCTTCTATTGTCATAATAAATTATATTAAATTATTTTTGTTTATAATATTTCCACTCACCATCAACAAAATACATATTTTGATGCCCAAAAGACCTATAATGAAAAAAATTTGCATAATGAATAGGGTCCTTAGTATAAAGCCTACCTCTCATAGTACAAAGATATTCATCATTGATAAAATTAGGAATTAAAAATTTGGCTTTATCATTTAAAACTTTTAATCTTAAATTATTATCTATATCTGCATAATCATCTTTTTGTTTTATTTTCCAATAAGCTTCTAAAACATCTAAATAACTTTTAACAAATTCCAAATCATTGGAATACATTTTAACTATTGGATGGTTCTTCCAGGCTTCTGATTCACCTGTAATAGCCTTAATAATCTGCTTACATTCAACAATTTGTTTATGAAGTCTTCTTTTATCAAGACATTTAGCGACATTTATAATGTCTATATACGGCAAAAATATCTGCATAATAAATTATATTAAATTAAAATTTTTATCTTACCCAATAATTTCCAACTGAAGAACCTGTGCAATCCCAAATATCATTTACCTTACCATTAACAACAACTGTTTCATGACCAGCAAGAGAAAGTACATATTTTTTGGAAGGATCTGCCAATTCTTGGCAAAATTCTTTAGCAGTATATCTTGTATTATCATCCTTTCTTGGCATAGGCATCTTTTTATACCCTTTAGATTCAAGATAATAATTAATACAACTTTTATCATTAAGAAGAACACCTTTCTTAATACCAAGTTCTGTCATTTCTCTAACGCACTGCTCCCAAGAAATATCAAGGAAAACACAAATGGCTCTAACTACACAATCACCTCCAAGTCTTTTGTGAGGATTAACATTAAAGAAATGGAATATTGAAGTTTCTGGATACATTCTTTCTCTTTCACTCATAATATAATTATTGCTATGTTTTTAATCATTTCTTGCTCAAATGTATCTACATTATACCCAAGAACTTTCATTCTATTTTTTATAATACGAATAGCTAATTTAATAATAATATTATCATTTGATTTCTCAGAAATTGTTGTTAATGCTTTGGCAATATCATTAACTGCTTCTTTGTGTGTCATATCTTAAAAATTAACAGAAATTAAATTATTTACTTTCATTGCACGAAATGCTTCTTTTTCTAAATCATAATAACGAAGAGTAAAAATGTCATTATAAAATTTATCAGAACCAGCAAATAAATGCTCTACATTATGAAGAGTTCCAATAGCATTTCTCATTTCCCCATCCTTTTTCTTATAAGTAAATTGAACAGGTCCTTGATGAAGAGCTACTCTCAATTTTGTATTTGACCAAGCTAATTTTTGAGCTTCAGAAAAACTCATTTTATACACTCTCTTAAGTGCCCAAGTGAGTTTTAATATTTTACTTCTATTGTACTTCATAAATTATATAAAGTTTTATAAATTATTTCTTAATTTCCTTTTTCATCACCTCACAAACCTCATTCCAAAATTCTGTATCTTTTTCTGCATCAAAAATACAACGAACTGCATGAAGTTCTACTTGATACTCTTCTTTTGTATCAAGTTTATAAAAAGCAGCTAACCACTTTCCTAATTCTTCAGAAGAAATGTTTTTATTCAAATTTGCCATAACTATACATTTATTAAATTATAATACAATATTAACTTTTCTCGTTCTTTCGAACACCGCAAAGGTACAAAAAAATTTTCAAATCTCCAAAAATCTTCTGTTAAAGCTTGTTAAAGTTTTGCAAAGACTTGTTAAAAAAAGCAGCACAATTACTTGTACTGCTTTTTATATATAACAAAATGGATTTAATTATTTCTTTTCCTCTTCTTCAACCTTTTTTAGAATATAATTAATAATTTCATCCTTTTTAGTTAAACCCTTCCATTCTTCCTTAAACGGCAAAAAATCATCGGTATTTAAAATTTCTTTTAACTGAGCAACAGTCTTTTTATTCAAATCCTCTTTAAGAGAAATTTCTTCTCCTTCATCACTATCTGCATCCGCATCCTCATTTTCCTCAGATTTTTCAGTTTCCTTTTTAAATTCTTCTTCAGTATCTACCTTTTCAGCATTATTTGCTTCTTCCTCATCAGCAGGCTCTTCAACCTTATTTGCTTGCATCAAAGTACAAATCTTATCTTCAAGCTCTTCTTTTTCCTTTTTGAGAGTTTCATTTTCTTTCTTAAGAAAAGCATTTTCTAAAGCAAGGTTTTTATTATTCTGCTTAAGATACTCAAGCTCCACATTAGAAGTAGCAACCTCAGCAGTAGTTTCTTCCTTATTCGCAAGAGCTTCAACCTTTTTCTTAACAGGTAATTTATCACCCTTATAAATATTTGGATGTATTTCAAATACCTTTTCTACAGACTCTGTCTGCTTTTCCTCAAAGCTTAAAACACCCTTACCTTTAATATCAAAATTGACGATAAAACCATTGAAGTTTACAGAAGTATTCTTATAAACATCAGAAATAACATTAATTTGTTTCATATTAAAAAATTTTTTAGAAAATTTAAAAAATAAAGAATACACAAAGATTAAATAATCTAAGTGTATTCTATTTTATTATTTTAACCAAGAACCGTAACCAAGAAGAATATCTTAGTAATTTCACCATTAACAGTTACTGCAAGATATACATTAATATAATCTTGAATAATTTCTACCTTAGTAACTTCATAAGTAATAAGATAATTATTTTCTGTCTTATTTGGTGCTACACTTAATTTACTTAATTGAGTTTCAGTCCAAGCTTTAACATAAGCTTCAGAAAGATTAGCTTTATTAGTAGCTTTATCTTCACCCTTACTTCCCCAAAAATCAACCTTAGATTGTTTTACAAGATTTTTTACAACTTGTGCAAGAATTCTCTTACACTGAATTGAAAATGTACTACAATCATCATTAATTAATTCTGTATTTTTCTGAAGTGAATTTACTGCTTGACTCATAGCAAAATATCCCAAATCAGAATCGTAGTAAGGAGTAATAACACCAGCATCTAACATAGTTTCAAGGTCAGCATCTGAAGGCTCAGTAACCATACCATCAAAACCAAGAGATTTTAATGTACCAGGAATTTCCGGACTTAATCCAAAAATACGACCACCAATCTTTGCAGCAGTAACAAGAGCATCATGATTAATAAAACCTGTCGAAGAAGCTTTACTCTTATTCTTACCTTGATTAGCAGTAACAATTAAAGCATCATTATCATTTTCTCTTGCAAGAATAATAGCATCTTCTTGGTCAGCTTTTGCTGTAATAATCTGCTTTATACCCTTTGCATCATTAATGATATGGTCAAGAGCTACAGCAAGAAAATTAGTAGCACCATTTGCTTCAGCAACCATCATGCAAGAATAATCACTATCAAGAGTATAGCTAAAAACATCTACTAAATCAGCACCTGTACTAATATAAGTATCAGAACCACCACTAAATTTGGTAAGTTCATCAATATCTGTTGTACCAAAAGCACTTGTAACAGAAGTTAAATCAGTTGCTTCAATGAAAGAACTAAAACCAGAATTAGGATTATTTAAATAAGTAACCAACTCCTCAGTATTTGAGCATTTCTTAGAACGATAAACCATAACAGGAGCTGAATTTGCTTCTGTATTAGAAACCTCAAAACCACCATAATTAGTACCACTATAAGTACCCTCCCAAATTTCTATCCAACCTTTAGAAATTCCTGCATTATATTTACAAACAAGAGCAAAACCTTTTTTTAAATTTGCTACATTTGTAATATTAGTAGGATAAGTATTACAAATAGCACCATGTTCTGCTGTCTTTAAAGCCGAAGCAGTAATTTTACCACCAAATAAGCTAACAACAGCAGGAGTACCACTTATAGCAGCAGCACCTTGAATAGTAGAAGCAGCTTTAATTAAATAAAGAGTACTAATACCAGGTTTGTCGTTTTTATCATCTGGATGAAAAAGAGCAGTAATAACAGGTTCAAGAGGACCACCCTTAACAAAATAATTTGCTTGTTCCTCATCTAAAGCAAATACACATTCTTTGCCAGCTCCTTGAGTTTTGATACCCTTAAGAGAATCAAAACCATTACCAAAACCTGCATCAATAAGTAAGAAATTGTTATAAGAAGCAAGCGGGGTTTCACGAGGAATACCAGAAACCACACGAGCATAAGAACCAGGCAGCTTGCAAACTTTATTGCCAAAAATAACAGTCGTAGCCATGTCTTATATATTTTTAATTTATTTTATAACTTAATTAATTTTGTTGAGCTCCCAAAATAGGTTCAAGATATTCACCACTCATATCAGAACCAGAAATCTGTCCTTCTTGAATATCAAAACTTTGAGAAGTTAAGAAAGCATTTTTAATAACAAATAGATTTTCCTCAGATGCTTCAGTAACAATACCATTAGTAATTGTTTTAGCACCCTTCTTCATGATATAAATATCAACACCATTATCTTGAGTCAGAACAGTGTTTACAAATTGGTCTGTGGTTGTAGCTCCTCTAAGTACAAAAGGATTATCAATTGTACCAAGTTTCTTTACAGAAACCACATAAGAAGCACAAGTAAAGCTGCACTGAATACCAAGAATAGGTTTTTCTTGAGAAATCAAAGCACCAATACCCATAACATTTCCACGTTGATACTGCTCTTGAACTCTTATGTTCTTGATTTTACCAACAGTTACTCCACCAATTTTAATTAATGCAAGTGGAGCAGTTAATACTTTAGGGTCCATATTGATTTAAATATTTAAATTATTTTGATTCAATTATTTGATAATGGATATTATAAATTTTATTTATTCAGAAGACTTCCACACAAAAACTAATTGACCACAATCCCAAACCTTAATAAACTTTTTAGAATATTCTTTATGTTTATATGGATTTCTCCAATAAACATTCCTATTTTTTTCATCATACCATACAAATCCTGGTTTATTAAGACGAGATTTCTTGAAACCAAGCTTTAAATAAGAACTACCATTAAATTTTGAATAATCACAATAAGAAAGTACTGATTTTGGATTATATTTTTTAAAAAAGAAATTCCAAAGTTTTTCTTTACCACCCAAAACAATAGTATCACTCTTAGAACACTCACGAATAATTTCCCATTCAATAGTATCTGCAAAACGAGGAGCACCAAAAGACATAACTTGAACAAGTTTACCTTCATAAACTAAACCAAGTTTAACTTTTGCACCTGCTTCTCCTTGGATATGATTTTCATTACAAAAATCAGAATATTTTTTATAAGATAAATCTACAATCTTACATTTAGAAGCTCCAATTTTCTGAGAAAAAATACCCAACTTAGATTTTATAAGTGATTCTATAATAGGTCTTTTAATAGGGTCACTCCACTCATACTCCCAAATATGAAATAATTGAATACCTTGTTCAGCTGCTGCTAATGATTTACGTTGATGATATTGAGAATCCTTAAATAACTCACTATGCCAATAAGTACCATTAAATTCAAATCCTATCTTCTTACTTGGAATATATACATCTATTCCATAATATTTTCCGTCTTTGTCTGAAATATAATATTCTTCTGGATATACTTTTATAAATTGAGAAACAAAACTACGAAGAGTACTTTCTTCATAACTTTCATAATAAGTTAAACTATCTCTTAAATTAAATTGATTTATTCTGTGTCCAATATGACTCAGTCCAATATTTAAACTATTAGCAAGTTCCTTTAAAGTAGGTTTTTTATTCTTAAATGTTTTCTTTATATATTTTAATAATTCTTCTTTATTATTCCAAGGAAGAGAAGGATTATAAACACAACCATTTTGAATGTTTTGCCTTGAAGCATAAACTTCACAAGGATGCTCTATAAATTTACAAAGATATAAAAAGTCATTAGATGTATTATTCTTTTTATTAGACTTTTTTATAACTTTTAAAGTTTCTCCATAACATTGTTTAAATTCTTTTCCAATAAATTCATTTTGAAGTATTAAAGGATTATCCACTTCTCCCTTTATAATATGCAATTTTGAAGTTATAATTCTATAAGGGTATTTTATAAATTCAGCTTCCCATAAATAACTTCCTCTTTGAATATTCGTTTTACGAATAATTCTTAAAGAATCACCACAATGTTGTTTATGAATTTTCTTAATAAATTCCTCTTCTTCTATTCTTGGATTAATTATTCTTCCCTTTTTTATTTCACTTTTCCAAGAACATAAAAATTCATAAGGATATTTTTTAAAACGACATCTAAAGAAAAAACTTCCATCTTTATCCTTTTCATTAGTTTTTTCTATTATTTGTAAAATATCTCCACAATTTTGAAGCCATTCCTTTTTTATAAATTCTTGATTTTCTTTTTCTGGATTTATAACTGTTCCAGCTTTTATATGATCAATTCTCGCTATAAGTTCATTACCATATATTAAAGATTTACAAATAAAATACCTATATTTACTAAGATGGGGACCAACTATTTCTAATTTGTCCCCATTTTTTTGATTATATATTTCTGACATTATTATTTTAATTTACTCCACATATATTTATATATATAAAAAAATTAAGTTAAAATCTTTAAAATTTTGTTAAAGAGTTGTAACTGTAAATCCACCATATTTAGATATTAATATAGGCATCATCTTTTTTATATCGTCTTGATACCCAAGGATTCTAGCTCCATATCCAGCATTTGTAGCAGACGATGTTGAAGATATACTTTGTGACAATCCATCAACTCCTAAACTAAATGATGCAATACCTGCACCCAAAATTAAATCACCAGCTATATGAAATATATTTATTGCTGCTGTTTTACCAATAACATTTAATAAATCAGTAGGAATTTCTGTAAATCCTGTTAAATATCTAACTCGCCAGTAGTTGGGAATATAACTCCTACTTCTCCAGATAAGATTGGCCCCAAAGACACCATTGAAAGTAACACCAGAAGCATTACCTTGAGTATAACCTCCTTGGTTAGGAATTAAATAAAGATTCTTATAAAACATTTCTGGAACTTCATTTGACCTTTTTACACTTAGCCAAGGCTTGGGATATTCAATTTGTTCAGCTTGACCAAATAAACCTTTTAACCAAAAAGGACGAGCAACCGGATAAGAACAACGCAAGAAACCATAAGTACTATAATCACCATAATTATAATCTCTTGTTTCTTCAATAACTTGAGGAACTAATTTGATATTTAAAATATCTTCAAGTTCTTTTTGTGCAGACTTAATATAAAATTCATATATACTATCTGGAAGTTCTGTACCATCAGCATTTTGACACTTCACACCCCACATATAAATATCTCTTAATTGAGAAACTGTCATTACCATATCTCCATTAAGGGAGAATGAACTTTCTAAATTCATATTTCTTATATTATTTCTAATTTATACTCAATAATACTTTAAACTTTATTTCTTCTCCACTTTAATATAGATACGAAGAGAGCCAAGCTTTAAGCCTGGCTCTCAATTTGGTGTCCTTAAGACCCTTATGATTCTTAATCAACCTTAATGTTCTTAAAGGTGACCATCTTCTTAGGAGCATACAGCACCGGAGTACCATACAGCAGAATCATAAACCTTGTGGCAGGGCTCAGAACTGCAAGGTCCATCTTCATCAGAGGAGCAAGCTGCTTGAAGGCCCAAACATCAACAGAATTGTCAATGAGGAAGGCATCTTCAGTACCTGCAATCTTGTAATTCTTATCGCGGAAATAACCAGCAGCAGCACCATTCACACCAGCGGCTAACTGAGCAGCCGAGATACGAGCAATACAATAGTAGTTGGTCGTTTCGCCCTTCTTACTGCGGTAAATCTTATAACCAACAGTATTTGCATCACCAACGGTGAAATTAAGGTCTACAGACTGACCAGAAGCAACCGAAATGGCAGCAGAACTAAGGTCAGTCAGTTGAGATTCACCAGCACGAGTAATTGCAGAAACTGCATACTTATAAGCACCAGCCTGGTCACCACCAAACAAAGTATTGGTAGCATCAGTTACAGCAGCAGCAGGAGTACCACCAGCAATAGGCTTAACAGGAGCCTTAGCAGAGCTAGCAGCAGAAGCCAAGGTCTTGAACTGAATGGTTTCAGCAAGGAACTTGTCAAAGTCAAGGTCTACGAAACCAAACTGAGACAAATACTTTTGAACTTGCAAACCAGCAGTAGGATTGACATTCTGATCAGTAGCACCTACATAAATACGCTTTTGGTCCAGAAGATTTTTCTTGAAAGCGGAAATAACCTTAGGAGGACACATAAACAGGTTACCCTCACCATTATTCTGCAAAATATTCAGAGCACCATTCTCAAAAACAGCTTCGGTCAACTCACCACCATGTAAATCAATAACACAATCGCTATCAATCCAAGCGGCTTCACTACCCATAGCCTTAATTTGCTGCTTCTTATAACCATTGAATTCTTGAGGAATAACATCAGAATCAGCATTCCAAAGAGCTCTATCTGCATCACGCAAAATCTTCAGAGTACCATTCTTCACCTCAGTTTCAATCAAATTACCGACCATAGTCGAAACAAGCTGCATAGGGTGAGAAACACTACGAGTCGTGCCGAGAAATTTCACGAGCTCAGCCTGGCGACGATAGATAGGACTATCATCTTCCGGAAGACCACCTTCATCTACAAAAGAATGACCATCGGAACCATACTCAACCTGCTGATTGTACTCTTCAACAGTGTTGTAGGCAGGCAGCTTAGAAATCTTCTTCCACAACTTAATATCAGACTCCTTAAAGGTCAACACCTTAAGAGTAGATTCCAAGTCTTCAACTTTCAGAGTAGCACCAGGGACATCAGTACGACCCAAGGTTTGCATACCGGTAATATCACCAGCTTCCATTGCTTTTTGCAACTCAGCCAGCTCAGCACCTGTACCCTCACCAGCGAAAACGGAACCTTCAGCATAGTCATTAAGACTAACACCAAAAATCGAATTGTATCCGAGTTCCATAACTGTTAATTAATTAAAAGTTAATACTATAATAATTTATTTTACAATATATATCAAAAGACAATAATTCTAAAATTCTTTAAAATCTTTTTAAACTTTGTTAATTAACAGTATTATAAATTCAATTACTTTAAAATTTATCCCTCTTTAAACCACTCAAAAACTAATTGACCACAATCATATATTTTTAAATAATTTTTATTTTTTAAAATTTGATTATTATATGGATTTCTCCAAAAAACTTCATTTGTATCTTTGTCATACCAAACAAAACCAGAATAATTTAATTGTTTAAATTTAAATCCTAATTTTAAATAACTATCTCCTATAAAATATCTATTTCTTTTCCATTTAATTCTCTAGACAAATTACTTTTTATTTCTCCTTTATAAATACAAGAAATATATTTTTGTAGTTCCCCTTCTAAACTTTCTTCTTTCAAGTAATAATGAATATATTTTTGTAACCCAAATGTAATAATAATACTGCTTAAATGAGTTCTAGATATTCCTAACTTTTGACTTAATTGAACAAGGGTAGGTTTTTCTTCTTTATAATTTTCTTCTATGTACTCTTTTAACCTTTCTTTACTCTTCCAAGGTAGATTAGGATTATCTATATTTTTTCTTAAAATATCTGTTTTTTTAAATAATCCCTTATAAGGATAGTTTATAAATTCACATTCATAAAGAAAATTACTCCCCGAAATTAATTGTTGATTTGTTTTTCTTAATACTTTTAAAAAATCTCCACAATTCTGTTTAAAAACCTTTCCTATAAATTCCTCTTCTTCAATACGAGGATTAACAACTGTTCCTTTTATAATATTTCCCTTAGTTTTATATACAATATATGGATATTTTTGAAATTCACATTTCCAAAGATACTCTCCTTTACTACTATTTATATTTTTTTGATTAGTTTTTTCCAAAACTCTTAAAGTATCTCCACAATGCTGAAGAAATTCTTTTCCTATATAAATATCTTCCATAAATAAATTTATTAAAAAATCAATCCAATAAAATATACAACAATAATTAAAATAAATCTATTTAATCAAATATTATCCTACTTGTAAAAAATTTACAATTAATTCATTATTAACATAATTTAATCCTGTAATTCCAAGCCAAATTGCTAAACAAATATCATCATGACCTGCAGCACTTTGTAATTTATCATCATTAAAGGTCATTGAATTAAATTCTGCCATTAACATATCAGCAAGATTTCTTGTATAAACATCATTTTCATAAGGAATCTTTAGCCTAAATTGTTCAAACAATGTGGATATAGCAGGCAAGCCAATCTGCCAGTTGTATTTATTTTTAGCAGTTGTTGCTCTATCTGCTACATTAGTTAATCCATTATCACGAAGTAAATCAGCAAACATTTTTTGATATTGATTACTTTCAACCATTATTATATCTGGATTAAAAGCATCATTTAATCGTTTTACAATACTCATTTGCTGATTATAAGACAATCCTCTTTCTCTATAATAATTTAATACCCAATATCTTTTTAACTCATCTATTCCTACAATAGCACAAACAAAATAATCTGGATCTTGTCCTTCTCCACCTTCATCTGTATTTGCTTTTGCTGCTAAATCCACTCCAAAAGCAATTTTCACCATTTTAACAGGAAAATTATATCTATTTGGAGTCATTTTACAAGTATCTACAAGATTCATCTTCATTATCCTCATTGGAAATAAAGAAGTAGCATTAGAAATAGGCTTCATTAATATCTCTCTTGAAAAAGCTAAATTTCCAATAGTATATCTCTTATCAAGAAGTTCTTGTAAAGAAAATCTTTCCGGACTTAATAATGTTCCATCTGAATATATACCTGGATATTCAAATACTCTCCATCCTTTTGCTTTTTTTAAATAAGCATAAAGGTCTTCATTATGAAAAGGAGTACCAACAACAGTTACTTTACCTGTTTTAGGTAAAGGAATATTCATTATAACATTATTGAATAGCTCTATTGTTTCTTTTCTAACAGTATCATTATAGAAATTTGATTCATCAAGAATATCATCACATATAATATCAGTATGAAGTCCACGAAGAGAACTATTTAAACCCTTACCAACTAATTGCCAACCATTCTTTGTTTTTATTGTATTTCTTGCCCAAATTCCTTCAGAACTACTTGGATATAATTTTTCTTTAAGTATAGGATTTTGTTCTATTTGAGTTTTAATCAAATCAATAAAAACTGTTGCAAGTGATTCTTCTGCTGTAATAAGTGTTGTTTCTTTTCCTATTTTTCCCTTACCTTTATATTTCCAAGCACACCAAAGTAAATAAGCATAAGAAAAAGCAAATGATTTAGAATGACCACGAGCTGCTAATACACAAAGAAATCTATAAAGTTGAATCATATTAAACCACTCTAAATGATATGGTTCAATATTAAAATCAGTAATAGTATTAGAAACAAAATAAGCAAGAGATAAATCTTTTAAATAATTATCAAGAGAATTTGTAAGACTCTCCAAATAATTAAATGAAAAAGATTGAACACCTTCACCAGAATTTATTATATAATTTGACTCATTTACAATATCTAAGAATAGTTTATCTACATCCCAACTATATCCTCCGCACAATTCAGCAAGAGCATACTCGTCCAAATTATCAATGATATTTTCTGATAAAGAGAGAATATCATTAACTTCGGACATAGTATGCCCTTGATAAAGCTCATTTATTGTAAACCTTTGTTCCATCAAAATTGAAATGCCATTTCTTTTCTCTGAATACTTATTATTCCTCCTACTCCTTCATTACGCATACAAGTCATAAAATATCTAAACAATTCAGCAGTTTGTTCTACATCAGCAAAAGCATCATGAGCAGATTGATTTACAAATCCTAAATGGTCACCAATAGTTTCAAGCTTGAAATTTGCTACTTCATCATTAATAAATTTTTGACGAGCAAGAAACATAGTATCAATAGAAGACTTCATTATAAAGTCATACATTTTACATACACCATTCTTACCTGCATTAGCTCCATAAATATAATCAAAAGCATATTCAAGAAACATTTGGTCAAAAGAAATATTATGACCAACTAAAACAGGCAAATAATAAGATACTTTAAATCCTTTCCATATATTGGAAATTTCATCTAAAACCACCTTCAATGGTTTTCCTTCTTTTTTAAGTTTATCTGTTGTAATACCTGTCAAATTAGCAGCATCTTTTGTTATATAATGTTTTTCATCATAAGGATAAATATAAGAATTATATCTATATTTTTCCTGCATAGTAAATCCATCAAGAACAAGAAAACCAATCTGAGTCAATAGATTTTGTTCTGGATTGAACCCCCCAGATTCGACATCCAATACAATAAAATTTTGGTTTACTTTCATAAGACAATATTACTTTAAAAATTTAAATTATCTGCAGTAGGTTCAATTTTTACACCTGTTGAAGGGTCTTTACTACTTGGATAAGGGTTTGGTTGGTTTAATCTCTTTAAATCCATTCCAAGCCACATAACTGCTTCTTGTAATTTTATTATACAAATGTCAGTTTCTTTACAAGACTCTAAATTTCTAACTCTCTGAATAATTTCATCAATATCTTTTCTTAATTGTTTAATAGTAGGAACTTCTTTTACAATATCCATATAATTAATAATTAAAGTTTTTATACAATATAAATATTACACAATTTTAATTTAGCTCTTAATACATCATATCCCTTGTCTCTTTCTTCTTCTGAATTAAAGGAAATAATATATTCTTCTTCAAGAGGACTTGGATATTTCTTTACAATTCTAATAAAATAATTATTCTTATTTTTCTTAGGATTATAATCAAAATCTAATTCAATACGAGAAATATTTGCTACATCTATAACAACACCATTTATATAAGCATAATGATGAACTGATTTATTATTTTCTTCTTCACCTTCTTCATCATGATCATGAGCATCATTATAAATACCACTTAAATAATTTTTAAGAGCAAAAGATAAAGCTTCTTCATCATTCTTATGCTTATTAAAAATTTTAACCAACATAGGACTTCCTGTTACCTCTAAAAGCTCATGAACAACTTCTAATATATCTATTTGTTTCTTACTCATTTTTTTCTTCTTGAATATCTAACAAATTTTTGAGCTACTCTTTTCTGAAATATTTTAGGATAATTTTTTCTTAATGTTTTTTTACAAGACATTCTATAATTACAATTTTCACATAATGGAGAATCAAATCTAAACAATGTTGTAAAATTTAGACATATTTCTAATCCTTCAATCGTATTATATTTTTTTTGTTTTAGTTCTTCCTCTCTTTTATTAAGCCCATTAAAAACTACTATCTTATCATCTTCTTCTTCCTCTTCTATTTCTAAAAAACCTTTTTGTTGAAATCTTTCTATTAAATCTTCTTTCTTAATTTGAAATTTTGGAAAAAAATTAGAATGATAAAAATAAGTATCTTTTTGAGTTTTTTCATTGAATCTCTTTAATGCTTTTTTACCCAACACCCAATGAAGTTGTATTAAATATAAACCTCCATCTTTTTCTTTACTTTCTTTTATAAAATTCCAATAATTAAATTGATAATTGAAATAATCAAATAGCCAATCTATTGTTAAATAATGTTTCTTATTTTCTTTTAAAAAATTTGCAAAATTATATAATGCTGAATTTTCTGTATAATTGAATTCATATTTAATTTTTCCATCAATACAAACAATATAATTATGAATCTGGTAAGAATATAATAAGAAGCACTCCTTTAAAATAGAAGAAACCTTATTTATATTTAAAGAAGAATTCAAAATCATTTTTTAAATATCATTTACATTTCAACACCTTGAAATTTTATATTTAAATTTAGAATAAAGTCAAGATTGGGTAAAGTATCATTTTTTTCCCAATAACAAGAATCTAATCCAAAACATTCTTTAATTTGATTTACATTAACTGTTCTGCTTAACCAAACTCCAATCCCTCCTTCATTCAATTGAACATTTTTAAACTCTATTTCTTTTTTTTCTTTAGTTATTAAAAATTTTCTATTTTTATCTAATAAACTAAATTTATTTTCATCACACAAATATGAAAATAAATTTGTTTTTAATAAAAAATTATATTTATCTAATAATTTAGATTTATTTTTATCTAACAAATAAAAAGATTCTAAATTATTAAATGTTTTAAATTCTTTATATAAATAATAAGGTTTAGAAGAAATTTTTTCCATATAATAACCTTGAGTATTGTCTCCACTAATAGGCCCTAAACCAATCCTATAAGTAAAAATTTTATTAAAATAATTAATAACCCAATTTTCATAATTATTACAACACAAGTCAAATTTTAAATTAATTTTATCATATTTTTTTTCACCATCAAAAAAAAATAAATAAAGACCAAGTCCAATATATTGAGTTATTTTTTCATTTTTTACATTATTACTAAAATTATTAAAAGAAATAGAATTAAAAAGAGAATTTATTGTCCCATTTGGAACTGTTGTATTTGATATAAATCCTCCTAAACTTTTTGAAGCCAAAGTTTGAGCAGTATTAAAAGCTTCTGCACCTGTATAATATAATTTAATCATAACTGTTATATTTTTAATATCAAAACATTTAATTTATCTGTATTTAAAATTACTTATACAATTAAAACACCCTCCATAAAGAGCAATATCATCACAAGGACTAAAATGAATTTTTATATTTGGAATATATTTCTTCATATTTTCTATTATTCTATTTTGATAATATCCCAAATCTTGAAATTCTGGAAATACAATATGATCCT
>JAJJLC010017606.1:0-14884 GCA_023806825.1 Ophryoscolex caudatus
GCCCAAGATTTTCTTTAGATTGTTGCTTTAATTTTAAATCATTTTTAAGATAATCATTATAAATATTGAAACAACTCAAGTACAAGTCTTTTTTTCTAAAAACTATAATGAAGTGGATAATTTAAAATGTGTTAAATCAAATTTATTTGAATCTGCTCAAAATCAAAATTTCATTTATTGTATTTTCAGTTTCAGATTAAATATTGAAAATTTTAATGAAAATATAAAAAATTCAGGAATTTGTATTAAACTTGCTAATGGAAAAAATGAATTTGAAAGTAAGATAGAAATAAAAGATTGTAGAAAAGATATTGATATATTTTTATTTGATTTTAAATTTAATAAAATCAAAACATGGACTGGTTCTATAGAACCTCCTTTATCTTATCCTTTTAGTACTGAAGAGCAATTCAATATTTATAATGATTATCTTAAAAATGATTTAAAATTAAAGCAACAATCTAAAGAAAATCTTGGGCTAATTTCATCAATCCAAAAATTGTTATTAGGTCAAGAAAAAACATATAAATTTACTTTTTATTTAAATATATTCATGGAATGCTTTGCAACACCACTTGTTCAGCTTCATTTAACATTATTTAAACCAAGAAAAATTGAATCTATAGGGAAAATATCAACAGAAAAATATTTAAATCAAATAAAAAAAATTTTGCATGTTTTTGAAAAAAAGCCAAATAAAGTTTTAGAAAATGTAGAAAATGAAAAAAAAAAATTGGAATATGGTGTAAAATTATATTCTATAATATTATATTTTAATGCCAATTTTGATAGAGAAAGGATACCAGAAATACTTAACAATGAAAATGAAAGAGCTTATATATATCATGGATTAATTAAATATTATATCTTATTTGATAATTTAGATTTAGACAATGATAAGATTCTTGATTTAATAAATTTTTCTCAAACTTTTGAACAAATATGCAATATATTACATTATTGCAAAAATCTTGAACAAATACTTGAAATAATTGTCCAAAAAATTGATATAATTTATGAATGTTATAAATTTGAGGAAAAAGAATATTTAAGTAACAAAAAGAAAGAATTAAATGTAATTGACGTTGAAAAATTTGTCAAAATAAATAGAAATGATAACTTGCAATTAATATATAATTATTATTTATCTATAATCACTACACAAAAAAATATGGATATTAAAAAATCATTTTTATTATTTAGTCAATCATTATTTGAAAAATATATAAATTATTATGATACCTTAGATGTAAATAATTTAATTTTGATTCAAAAGATGATAAAAATTTCAGATGTTAATTTAAATATTGAGAAATATATTCATGAAACTGGATTACTTCTTTCAACGACAGGAAAATTAAAAAATAGTGAATTATTAGATTTTATTCAAAAAGATGAATATTATAATTCAAATAATCATAATAATAAGAAAGACCGTTCATTAGAAATATTAAAAGGATTAGATATATCTAATTTTACAGAAAATTTTTATTTACTTTGGAAAAAAACTGATTTACATAATATTTTTAAATCTCAATATAAAGAATTTCTTGATAAAATTTCTGAATTAATTAATAATATTAAGGATTTTGAAATTTTAATGAAATTATTTAATATAAACAAAGATAATAATCAAGAGAAATATGAATTCAATAAAGATGAAATAAATGTATTACAAACTAAATTTGTAGAATTATATAAAACATATAATCATCAAGATAAAAATGATAAAATTAATGAATATATAATTTTAATAATATATTTTTCAGATAAAGAAAATACTAATATTGAAAATTTTTTAAAAAAAAGTTTGAAAACAATTTTTAATGTAAATTCATTAAATCAAATATATATTAATCTTTTATCAAAATATGAAAATGAAATTTCTAATACTACTAAAAAAATTATCACAAAATTTTTTACTGAAAATCCAGATAATTCAAATCCAGAAGCTTTATTATTTTTAATTAGTAATTGTAGACAATTAACAAAAGATATTTTAGAAAATATTTCTAGAAATAATATTCAAAAAAATGATCTCTTAAATATTGAAGAAACAAATAATTTAAAATTATTTAAAGGTCTTTTGGATAAAAATTATATAGATAAAAAAGAATTTAAAAAAACGTCTTATATAAAAAATGTTTATGAAATTACAGAAACACTAAAAAAAAATATTGAACAAGGAGATATCTTATTAACAGAAATTAGTATGTTTTATAGTGAAAATAAACCTGAAGATAAATTGGAAGAAAAATTATTTGAAAGAATAAAATTAATTTGCTTAAATAAAGAAAATGATGCAATAAATTTAAAATTAAAACTTGATGATTATTATTCGACTATTCAAAAAGTAATTAAGGATCTACAATTAATATATGAAGATTTAAATGAATTTTATCTTAATGATGAAACTAAAAGCATAGATGAAATAAAGAAAATTATTGCTGAGATAAAAAAAGGAAAATTAAACTGTTATGAAAAAAATTATGTTGATAGATATAATTATTTCACAAATAAATATAAGGGAAAAGCTGAAGAAAGATCTTTGAAAAAAAAAAGTGCATTTTTTATAACTATATATGAAAATAATAGGAAATTATATAAGTTAAAAGATGATATATGTGTTCAACAGACAGAAGCACAATTTGATAAAATAAAAAGTATATTTAATAAAGGAGTTCAATCACTAGAAAAAGATATTTTGAATTTTTGCCTTAAAACAATTAAAGGTAAAGATGAAAAAATAATTGATAATGAAATAGAAATTTTAAAAAATATATTTTCAATTCAACAATATAACAAAGAAAAAATAAAACAAAGTATGATAATTTTATCAAAAAAAGAAGATATATATAATATTTCTATTGCAATTTCAATTTTTTTTGAAAAAATAGGGGTAAAGGGAGAATTAGTTGAAAAATTGAAAGAAATAATAAAAAATTTAGAAAATTCAAATGAAGAATCAGTTATTTTAAAAGCAATCAATGATATGAAATCATATTCTATTGATACTAATATTCTATATGATCAAAATTTAAATGGGAATAATTATTTAAATATTCTATTAAAATTTAAAGAACAGCCTGATTCAATTGTATTTTTATTTAAAAGAACTCTAGAAGACATAAGTAGTTTGCAAGAACTTGTTGGAGAAATAGATGATGCTTTTATAAATGCTAATGATATTTTTGATTTAGAAAAATGTGTCATATTCAAAAATAAATTAGGAAATGAACAAAGTATAAAATTGAAAAAGGATATTGAAGTAATGAAATTATTTCAATCAGAGGTAAAGAATTATAAGGATATAGAAGTATATTTGACAAGATATGTGAATATATATTCTGAATTGAAAAACTTAGTTGATTATAATTTAGATAAATCTGAAGCATCAAAAAAAAAGATTTCTTTATTATGTCAAAGGTCAAGTTTTATTCTTACAAATATCAAGGATAAATTTTTTTATGCCTATTATCTTGAGACTATAGATAAAGATAATAAAAAAAGTGACAAAAAAATTGAAATAAGTAAAGATAATCTCCTTGAATTAAGAGATAGAGCTCAATTAACAAAAAAAGTAACTGGGGATGAAGAAGAATTAAAAATTTTAAATAATAATAGAAAATTTATTGAAAAAGTTTCTCAAATATATAATATTTATGGTATATTAAAAGAAATTTATTTAGCAGGATATCCAGAGGATATTGAAATTATAATAAATATAAATAATTTTGAAACTCAATTTATTGGTTGTGAAATCAAAACAAATAATTTCCAGGAAATTATGTCTATTTTAAAACAAATTTTAGATGATATAAGAAAAGCTCAAAATGGTGCTTATAGAACAAGTCCTTATATAGTATTTATATATGGAAGACAATTTAATCTAATTTATAATCATTTAAAAAAAAAAGAAAAAAATATCAATAAAATATCTCCATTTTTAAAATTTTTAACAAATAATTTAATAAAAAATGAAAATATCAATTTTTCTTATAAATCAACAGGAGATATATATAAAGATATAATAGAAAATACTGAAGAATATATCAAAGAAATATTTAAAAAGAATAGTTTGACTTTAAAATCTATTTATGAACAAACTTTTATTAAAAAAAAAAATAAAGGAAAAGAATATCAAGGAGTTTTCTTACGCTTTTGCTCTAAATTGGAAAAAGATTTATTTCAAATTTATAAATATCTTACAGGCAATACTCCTATAGCACAAACAATATTATTATGTAATAAAGAAACTACAAATGAAGAATTAACTTCGTTTTTATATAGAGCTATTTTATGTGATTTTAATTCATGTTTTATTATAGGTGGAATAGAATTATTAGAATTTGATAAAAAAAGTAATCTTTTAAATTTATTACATAATTTATTTGTTGATGATCATGAGAAAATGAAATCTTGTTTAATTTTTCTTTATACAAATAAAAGTGCAGATATAGTTAAAAGTTTAAGTTTATTAAAATATAAAAAAATTTTAGATGATTTACCAAAGGAAATAGAGGAGCTCAAAATTGATGATTCAAATGTTGAAATAATTTCTTCTGATAAATGTGGTGTAGGAAAATCAACACAAATTAAATTAGAAATAAATAGAAAAAGGAAAAAATATATTTATTTTCCTTTTGGTGGAGTTTTTAATAGAGAACATGTCATTGAAAGATTAAAAAAATTAGAAATACCTAGTAATAGTGCTCTCCATATAGATTTGTATGATACTGAGCAAACAGAACTTATGACGGAATTTCTTTTTTCATTATTAATAACTAAATTATATGGACAAAATGAAGATACATTTTATTTATCTAAGGATATTGAAATTAAAATTGAAATTCCAAATGGATTTATTGATTTTATGGAAAAATTTCCATTATTAACATTATTTTCTTCCAGAACTTTATCTATAAAAAATTTAGCTCAATTAATTGTTCCAAAACAAATAGATTCTAATATTCAAATTGTTGCTAATTATTTAAAAGCATTGAAAGATAAAACAATTGATACAAATGATTTATTTTTAGATAAAGTTACTCCTACAGATTTAAAAAATAGCTGTAAAAATACTTTGTTATATGGCAAATTGTTAAGTCAAATTGAATGTCAAGATTTAATTTTTAAAGAAATTGAAAAAAAAAAAAAAGAACCAAATTACTATCAAATTATATCTTTTATAGATATTTTAGCTTCTCAATTTAAAAAATTTAGTCAAAATTTTTTTATAACCACTCAAATTTTAAGAGATTTTGGAATACAATCTAATATAAGAAGTTTTATAATTGAAAGTTTTATCAAAATTACAAAATATTTTACAGAAGGAGCATTTACTAAAATTTTAAATGAGCAACAAAATGTTCATAAAGTTCTTTTTGGACAATATGATGAAAATGCTGATATTGATTCAGCCATGAAAGAGCTGGCTAATAATGTTCATGACATAATATCTTTTGATAAAATAGACCCCTCTTTATTATTTTTTCATGAAGGAGAAGGACAAGGATTTAGTTTTATAACCAATAAAACTAAAGGAGATGAAGAATATGAAAAAATATATAATTTAAAAAATTATCAAGAATTTAGTAATTATGAAATACCTAATTATAAAAACTATAAGCCTGATCAATTTCTTGCAGAACTAAAAGAAATATTGGATCTAAAAAACCCTCTTAATTCACTTTACTTATATAGGAAATAAAACCAATTTTATTTAAACAAAAAATTTTTTGAATTTTTTGAAGAAGATGAAAAATTAATGAAGAAGAAAAAAAAAACATAAAAAGAGATCCTAATGACAAAGATGAAGAAAAAAAGACTTTAAAAGAAATAGCTGGCTCATATGTATTTACTGCAGATAATTTTGTAAAAATGGTTCTCATTTTATTAAGGATTAGAGCAAATATTCCTGTTATAATGATGGGTGAAACTGGATGTGGAAAAACATCTCTAATTAGAAAATTATCTGAATTAATTAATAATGGTTCTGATGATAAAATGAAAATTTTAAATATTCATGCTGGTATAAATGATAAAGATATTATTGATTTTCTTGAAAAAAAAGTAATAAATGAAGCTGAAACATTAGAAATTAATGAAAATAAAAATAAAAAAGATTTTGAGTCAAAAGGTTTACTTTATTTCCCAAAAAAAATATGGGTATTTTTAGATGAAATAAATACTTGTAAATCAATGGGTTTAATTAGTGAACTAATGTGTAAACACACTTATCAAGGAAATCCTTTACCATCAAATATTGTTTTTATTGCCGCATGTAATCCTTATAGACAAGGTAAAAAAAATACTATGGCAAAAGCAGGACTTGATATCAATCAAGCTCATAAAGAAAAAAAAAATTTGAATCAAAAAGAAATTGAGAAAATGAAAAAATCAATGAATAATTCATTAGTATATACAGTTAATCCTTTGCCACATTCTTTACTTAATTTTGTTTTTGATTTTGGCAATTTAACACCAGAAGATGAAATAAAATATATTGAAAGTATTATTTTAGAACCTATAAGCAGAATGTTAATAAGAACAAAGGAAATTTGGAAGAAAAAGATTTAAAAAAAATACATAATTTTGCAAAAGATATGATTGTTTGTGCACAAAATTTCATAAGAAGTAAAAATGATATATCTTCAGTATCTCTAAGAGAAATTAGAAGATTTAATATTTTTTATGAATTTTTTTTTGGATATTTAAAAAATAAAAAAGAAATAAAATATGAATTACTTGAAAATAGACAAATTGATGGTGGTGATAAATTTTATAAAGAATTAGATGAATTTTCTTTGCAAATATATTCAATTATTTTATCAATTTTTGTATGCTATTATTTACGTATAACAGATAATGAAACTAGAAAAGAATTTAAAGAGGAATTAAATAAAATTCTTAAAAATTTTGATACTAAATTTAAAAATGTAGATTTTTTAGATATCCCTGAAAAAGAAGAATTATATATTGTCGATAATATTAAATTAGAAGAAGGTATAGCAAAAAATAGAGCTTTATTGGATAATATATTCTCATTATTTGTTGCAATCAATAACAAAATTCCTATATTTATCGTTGGTAAACCAGGTTGTAGTAAATCTTTAAGTGTCCAATTAATAAATAAATCCATGAAAGGAAACTCTTCCATTACACAATTATTTAAAAGTTTGCCAAAAATTATTATAAGTTCATACCAAGGGTCAATGAGTAGTACTTCAGAAGGAGTAAAAAAAGTTTTTAACATAGCTAGAAATAAATTAAAAAATTTGAAAGAAGAAGATAAAAAAAATAATATATCAATGATTTTCTTTGATGAAATGGGTCTTGCTGAGCATTCTCCAAATAATCCTTTAAAAGTAATTCATTCAGAATTAGAGTATGATTTAAATGAAGGAGATAAAAAAATTGCTTTTGTTGGTATATCAAATTGGTCTTTAGATGCTTCAAAAATGAATAGAGGAATGTATTTATCTATCCCAGATCCCGATGAATTCGATAATAAAAAAACTGCTTTAACCATAGGAAAATCATATGATGAAAATATTGCAAGTAGATATAAAGAATTTTTTGAAAACTTAGGAGAAACATATTTTAATTACAAAAAATATTTAAAAGAAAATCATAATCAAGATGGAAAAGATGAATTTCATGGAAATAGAGATTTCTATCATTTAGTAAAAATAGCAGCAAGAGAATTGATTAAAAAATATAAGAATGATTTAGAAGAGAATGTTTTACAATTTATAGCAAATACAAGTATAGAAAGAAATTTTGGTGGATTACAATTTGATGATAGCAATAAAACAACTTCACTTGAAGTGATAAAAAAAACTTTAAGAAATTATTACCCAAATTGCCCAATAACAAAAGAGTATGATGTTTTAAATAGAATAACAGAAAATATTATGGATATAAAAAGTAGATATTTATTAGTTATTTCAAAATCTTCAATTAGTACTTATTTATTATCATCAATATTAACTACTTTAAATAAAGATTATAGTTTTTTCATTGGCTCCCAATTTATAAATGATCTTCAAAGTGAGGAATATTCTTTAAAAATATTAAATAAAATTCAATTACATATGGAACAAGGAAAAGTTTTAATTTTAAAAAATTTGGAATCAGTATATCCTGCCTTATATGATTTATTTAATCAAAATTTCCAAGAAATGGGGAATAAAAAATATGCTAGAATTGCAATTGGTTCTTCTACTAATGCTTTTTCTTTGGTAAATGATGAATTTAGATGTATTGTAAATGTAGATGAAGATAAAATAAAAGAAGAAGAGCCTCCTTTTTTAAATAGATTTGAAAAGCATATTGTTTCTTTTGAATATTTATTGAAAAGCAATTTAACTGAAGAATCGATTAAAATTTATAATATTTTAATGGAGTTAATTTCTGTTGATAAAAAAAATTTAAAAGGATTTAATTATGATTTAAAAAAAATATTTATAAATTCTGATTTAGAAGAAATTCAAGGAATTATTTATCAAGCAAATAAAAAAGGATTAGGAAAACAAGAAATGATTTCAGAAGTTATTTCAAAAATTAGTTTAATTCTGCCTCAAGATATATTACTTTGTATTAAGTATAATGGATTTCAAAGTAAATATATTGATATTTCAGAACAAATTATTAAAGAATACAAGAAAGGAGAACATAAAAATTTAGAAAAATTTTTAGAAAAAATGGATTCTGATAAAAATATAGTGTATACTTTTAGTAATATTCTAGATGTAATTAAAAATATTGATGATATTGATAATAAAATGCTAGGAAATATTAAAAAAGAAAATATAAAACAAATTAAAATTAGTTCATTTAATTCAGATAGTGAATTTGAAGGACAAATTAATGAATTTTTTAAAGAGGATAAATTAAAATTATGTATTATTAAATTCACTGTAAATGAAGGAAATTTTTTGAACTATATCAAATTTTTTATAGAAAATAAGGAAAGAGAATTTAATAATGAAAAGATGCCAAAAAAAGCTTTTATATTTATTGTACATTTGGTACGTGTTTTTAATTCAGATTTAAATGATCTTTTATTAAAAAGTGAAAAAGAAAAAGAAGAAATAAACAAAAAAATATTAAAAGAAACTATTTCAAATTTATCAGGATATTACCAAATATTTATAGATAATCTAAATGGAGATGATAATTTAACATTGGATGATTTAATGAATTTAAAAGGGGAAAAACTTATATCCAAATGCCTTGATTATGATAAGATTTTAATAGAAAATATTTATATGACTATAAATTATATGAAATATGAAATACCCTCTCCTTTAAAAGAGTTAACTGCAGATACTTATATAAATAAATTAATAAAATATATTGGAGATGATAAAGACTTAAGAGATAGAATTAATAAATGTATTTTAAAACAATTAAATAATGAAGAAGATATTATTAGAAAAGTACTTAATACTGAAAATTCAATTAATCAAGATGATATAGATATGGTCAGTGTATTACAAAGATACTTATATGAGTATTATAAAAAACAATTAAATCTTTTTTATTTTAAAGCAGAGCAAGATCAATTCTTTTCTTCTTTATTATCTGAAAAAGAATTAAAAACTAAAATTCAAAATTTAAATGCTATAATTGAAGATGAAGAAGATGATAATAATAATGAAAATAATGATAATAAAAATATAGAAGAAAATACTAAAAAAGAAGAAATAATTAGAAAAACAAGAGAAGTCTATTTAGAAAATTTAATTTATAATGAAAATAATATTCAGAATAATATTATTGTAGAACAACCTGGAATGAATAGAATAGATATAATTTTAGGTTTAATATTACCTGGAATAAAAAGTTCTATTAATAAATTTATTAATAAATTCAAAAATGAAAGAATAATAGAATATCAAAAAAATGAATTATTGATTAGAAGAAAAGAAGGTTATGATGAAGATGAAATTGGAAATATACAATATAAATATTCAGTAGAATTGAAAAAAATTAATGAAAGAACTTCTGTTGAAATTATAAAAAATGAGATATTATCACAAATTGCTGGAGATAATGAAGAAAATAAACAAAGATTATTTGATTTATTTTTAGAAGATTATTATAGTTTATTTATTGGAAAAAATATTACTAGAAATATTTCTGATATTGATTTGATTAAAAAAATGTTAAAATTAATTATAAAATTAAGAAATAAAGAAAATATGGTTAATGAAAATGATATAACATATAATGTTGCAAGTATAATTAATTGGCTTGAATATTATTCAGAAGAAGTTAAAATAATTTTACAAATTTTTTTAGAATTAAATAAAATTGTAAATGATTTATATGAACAAATTGAAGAAATTATTAAAATACAACAAATTAAATATGAAATTTCAGAAAGAAGTCAAAATTATATGGAACAAATAAATAGAGCATTTTTCTTTGGATTAGAATCTATTTTAAGAGTTATTACTTCTAATGATAAAATATATAGTGAATTCAAAAAAAATGATGACAAATATTCACAATTTATAAACATTAATAAAAATATTTTACAACAATCTTTAAAATTAGGAATAATTTTAAATTTAAATTCAAAAGAAGTTTATTCTCTTCAAGAAATTATAATATTGAATGATTGTTTAACTTTAAATGAAATATGTACAATAGAAAATATTACAAAAATTATTAAATTTTATTCAGAAGAAACTATCCTTATAAATTCACAAAATGAAGATGAATTAAATGAAAAATTTGAAGAATTTTATAAATTTTTAGAAAATTTACTTGGGAAATATAAATCTTTTATTGAAAAAATCTCAATAATATTTGAATGTGAATATCTTAAAATATATTCTCAAAAATTTAGAGCTAAATTATTTGAAATAATTTTAAGTAAAAATGAATATATATTATATAATAACCAAATATTAAAATTTATAATAAATATCAGTGATAATCCATTTTATATGCAAGGTAATCTAACAGATCTAGAAGAAGATAATTCATCTTTAATGACAACTTTAAACCAAAATAAAAAAGAATTTATTGAGCAAACAATAGTTAATATATTTGAAAATAAAATACTATCATATTTTGATGGTATACCTAAATTAGATTTTAATATACAAGAAAATAGAAATTTTTTTATTAAATATTATAGAAATTTAAAAAATAAAACTCAGATTGTATTTGATTTATCTTTTGAAATTTTTAAAGATTGTATTAATAAATTAGATACTATATATGAAAATAATAAAAATAATGAAATAAATAATGAAATAAGAAATGATAATATATGTAAGCTTTATGCAATTTCTTATATAAAAATATATTTAAGTAAACTCATTTATTTTAATTATCATAATTATCAAGTAATGGGTGATATTAGTGAAATAATTAATACTGTGATTGGTTCTAATAGAAATGATAAACTAAGAAAAATAATAAAAATATATATATTTAAATTATTTTTTAATTTAATGGGAAGAAATTGGGAGAATTTATTACTATATCATTATGATCAAAGTATTGATTTTCTTGATATATTAACTGAATATCAAAATGAACAATATTTATTAATTCATTTATTACCATCTGACATTCAAGAACATAATAATTATAATATTGTAAATGATAAATTTAAAGAATATAAAAATAAAAATTTTGATGGAGCAAAAGAAGAATTTTTAAAATTAATAAATGATTATGGAATAGATATATTTTTAATAATGTCTATAAATAATATTTTTTCTAATTATGAATTACAAAATTATCTTGAAATAGATAAAAATCTTGAATTTTCTTCAGTTTATGAATTTATAATTAGTGATTATAATTGTAATCAAAATTTAAAGGATTTATTATCATTATTTTTTAAAGTTAGTGATTATAAAGAAAAATTAAAATCAAAAATAAATGATCAAAAAAATGATAAAATATTTGAAAATGATCCTTTTGAAAGTTTATTATATGGCTTCCGTTTTTGTGTTCAATCCTTAGATGTTAAAAAAAATGATAAATTATTATATTCATCTATATTTAGTAAAAATTGTCAGAATGTGATAAAACAATCTTATATTCCAGGAAATGTTAAATTAAATAAAGGTATTAATTTGGAATCAAAAGATATATTTTTATTATCTCATAAAAAAGTTAGAAATTTAAGTGAAATTGGTTTTAGATTATTAAATTTTATTTTTTATAATCATTTATTCTTTGCTAATTGCTTAAATTTTTATTCAAATGAAGAATTAAATAAAATTTGTGATGAAAGTGGAATGAATTGTCTTGAAATAATTCAAAATAATTGGGATTTATTATATAAAGCTTTAAGAAAAAAAAATATAGTATATATTCAAATTTTTATGAACTTAATATTCAAAAGATTATCTGATTTAATTAAAAAATGTAAATTAATAACAAAAGAAAATGAATTAGAAGAATTTGAAAAAGAAGTAGAAAAATTAATTAATTCATGTATTAATGAATATTCAAATTATTATAAAAATTATTTAGAAATAAATGAAAAACAAGTACCAATAGATAAAAATAATATAAAAGTAATAATAAGTGAATTATATTCTCCTACAGAAGATATATATCCACATGAACAATTTCCATTTTTAAAATATTTCACATTTACAAAATATAGAGAAGAAAATGATTTATTAAAAGAACTTGGTCCAATTGAAGATTACATGAATGAATATCCTTTATTATATAAATATATAACAGGGGTTAATGAAGATTCTGATGTTAAAAAATTAAAAGTTCTTAATGATTTTAATGAATTTTCTAATTTTATGATAAATAATTATTCTTTCAATATTTCAAGAGATTATGCTGAAAAAAATTCATTGAATAAAGAACAAATATTTAATAATAATCCTGGATTAAATCAAAAACTTGATAATTTTATGAGCGCTTGGGCAATAATAAAAGATAAAGCAGTAAAGTATAAATTTAATCCTGAAATGAAAGTGAAATCATTAAGTAAAGATGATAAATTGGCTTATTTTCTAAATGATAATAATGAACAAGGATATGGAATGTATATTGCAGCAGCTTATCAAAATTTTATTAAATTTCAAAATGAATTTTTAGAATATATAATAAATAATGGAAATAATAATAAAAAATTAGATTTTTATATTGACAATTTGAGAAAAAAAATATGTATTCAAAATGTAAGTCCCAATCAGATTATCTTAATTGACAATGAAGGATGTTTTAAAGGTACATATTTTAGTAATTTTAAAGATTTAATAAATACATATTCAAATAGAAATATTTTTAATGAAAATGGAACAATTAATTATTTAAATTATAATTCTTTTATATATAATATTTCTCCTATTGAAGAAGAATTAGGAAAATTAATTTTATCAGGAAAATGTTTATTTGAAAATGAAGATAAATTAAATTTTGTGACATATTGGGGAGAAGGATTCAGTGGTGGAAATTTAGAAATAATGAATAAATTTTATTCTAAATATAAGCAAAATAATTTAAATGATGAAGAAAAAGGAATAATTATCAAATATATAAAAAATTTTAATGAAAATTATGATTTTAAGCCATTTTTTGGTTCTATTCAATTAATTATTTTTTATTTATCTAATAATGATCTTAGTAATCAAGAAAAAATATCAACATTAATTGAAACTGCACCTAAATATGTTAATATTAATGCAGATTGTAAAAAATTTTTTGAAGAAGATGCAAAAGAATTCAAAGTTGATAAGCTAATGAATGTTTTTTTCTTTTTTGAACATTTATGCTTTGAAGGATTATGTAATAATCTTCAAGAAGAATATAAAGCAAAGATAGATAAAGAAACTGAAGATATAATTAAAGAAAAATTATTGTATAATGATCAATTAAATGATAATTTTACAATAAAAGAATTTGGAGCAGCTTTAAGAAGATTTATATCAAGATATTTAATTGAAAAAAAAATAAATGAAAAAGGATTATTGTTAAATGAATTAGATAAGCCTGATTTATGGGATGAAAAAATTGGAAAATTACCAAATTTAAGAGAATTAATTTCTGATATACTAAAAGACTTAAATTTGACTGTAGAACAAAGTTATGAATTTTACTTATTGATTAAAGAAAAAGATGAGGAAGAAATAAATAAATAATATAAAAAAGAACCATCAATTATAAGAACTAGGATAAAAACCTTTATCTAAATTAAAAAAAAAATAAATTTAAATCATTTTTAAATTACAGTATTTACCTCATTTTAAGCTTCTCTATATTTTAGCAGTTGGAAGCTAATCAAGAGGAGAATAAAATGAGGTAAATACCATTTATATTTAATTAAGGCTAAAAATTAAATTATTTAAAGTTAATAGAATGAAATTACTATTTCAAAGTTTTTTATTTCAAAAGCATTTACACAGGAATTGTATCTGTTAAAATTGAATTTATATATATAATTTTTTTATTGAGTAAATTAAAAACTATTTTTTTTCCTTTATTTTTATAGGAATTACCATATAACCTCTAAAAAATTTATTATAATTATTACCAACAATAATTCTATAATCAACTCATAAGTTCTTCTTCTATTTTTTTACATAAAAAAGAATATTTACTCTATTTGTTATGATAAAATTTATAATTTTAACCTAAAATTTTTAATTATAATTTTTTAGAAGATTAAGATAAAATCTTTTTATCTAAAGAAATCATTAATTTTGATTTGATTTTATAGTGCTGAACTTTTATTTTCGTCAGCCTATTTTATAATGTAAAAAAAAGTATGGGGATTGGTGATTTAGGTACACTGGGGCCCTATCTAACTTCCTACACCCCAATCCCCATCCAATCCCCAATATCCATTTTTTTCATAATTAATTTTTTTTTTCTTTGGAAAAAA
>JAJJLC010017607.1:0-14871 GCA_023806825.1 Ophryoscolex caudatus
AGTTTTGGGTATTGGACACTTTGTAAGATCAAAGGCATTTAATTTTATTTTTTATAAAAAATAATTTTTTCATTTTCATTTTTTTTTTCCATTTTCCGTTTTGGGAAAATGGCAAAAAAAAAATAGGATGAGGAATTAAAAAATAAATATGGGGATTTTACCAAGGTTTGAACCCGAGCCAAAGTCGTGCCTGCTAAGGAAGGGATTGGCATTCCAACCCTTTGAACTTGATACAACTTTTCCTAAATTTCATCCTCCTTCTATTTTCCGGTTTTTTTATTTTCCTATTTTCCGCAAAAAATACAATGAGGAATAAAAAGTAATTTTATTCCCATAATCTATACTTATCCTAGTATAGGCACCCTAAATATTACCAATGGTCCTTGTGTAGTTTTTTTGATACTTAATCGTTTACTTGCAAAATTTTGGGAATTGGTTCCATTTTTTGCCTTTTTCGGCAGCTGTCAAAAAAATTAGCCCGATGACCATAGGTAAATATGGTATCAAATTAAGGAGGTGAAGGCCCTCTAACAAACTGGCCACTTTTCATAGGTCTTTATCAGATTAGATTTCGAGAGACTTAGGGAAAAAGGGACCTTTTTGGGAGTGGTTCAACTTTTCCTCTTTTTTCCTCAAAATCTATGAATATAAGAATAGGCACCAGGATGATTTTTTTTCGTCATTTGGGCCTACCTACCAAAGCCGCACCAGATATCTGGGGGACTCGGGTTCGAACCCCTCGAACCTGACGGCACTTTTTGGAAATGAATGGGATTTTTGGGCCTTTTTTGGGCCCTTGGTACACAAAGAGGACAATGGGGCCAGGGATGATTCTGGAATTTCACGGAAGAAAATAGGCCAGTGTTATAGGAAACCACAAAAGAATCCCCATTTCCTTCGTCTCTCAAAAGTTATTAAACCAAAGTGAAAATGAATGAAAAATTCCCCATTCTCATGAAATTCTAGAATTTTTTTTGAAAATTTTGGCGCTAAAAAGATGGGGATTGGGAGGAGAAACATATATGTAGAGGTGAGATAGGGAGTTGGGATTTCTATGATACCAAAATCCCCAGGAAGCCCCTAATAATTTTTTTTTAATATCAATTAAATAAGATTTAAAAAATTTGGCACGCACTATATATATCTTTATTATCTTTGATTTGAAAATATTTATAATTTTTATTAAATAAAGTTATCATATTTTCATTAATTTTAAACTCATTTTAAAATAATTTGTAATTTTTAAAAATTAAGAGTAATATATTGAAATAATTTTAATAGGTGTTGAATAATAATATAAATCTATATTTCTTTCATATAGATTTTCATTAACTTTATTATCTATGTCAATAATTATTTTTTTTATTTATAAATTCAATATCCTTAAATCTTAACAAAAAAATAAATTATAAATATTTTTAATAATATTGTTAATTAAATAATTTTTAAATATAAATAATTAAATTGATATTAAAAATCTGTGTTAAATTCATTAAATATATTAAATAATTATTTTTTTAGATTATAATATTTTAAAGAATTATATATAAAATTATTAAAGTGTAATAATTAATGAATAAATTATTAATTTATTTATCATTTAAAAATATTTATTATAAAAATTTAAGCTATTATTATTTAATTACATGAAGATTGGGGAATAGGTCGAATCTCCAATCCTAATATTTATATAAATATTATAGATATTTTACATTTATTTATTTATTCTTTTTTAGTAAAAATAAATAATTAATCTCATAGTAAAAAATGAATGTTTTTTTCTAATGCTGAAGGTAATAGATTCTAAGCAAAATTAAAGATAATTCATAATAATAATCAAAAAAAATTATTTGAAATAATTAATAATTCCCTTAAAAGATATAATAATAATAAATATTATTTATTATAAAAAGAAAGTTATAGTATATTAATATTAAATTTTAAAAATAATACATAGACAACAAAATGTATGTCAGAATATTTAAAAATATTAAAATGAGAAAATAATGAATTATCAAATTTATCTTTAAATCTAAAAATAAAAATAGTAAATAATTTGAGATTATTATTATAATCATATATTAATAATAAATATAATTTTCAAAAAAAATGATAAATATAAATATACTTCAAAAAATTATAATACTTCAAATAATTAAAAATATAATATAATACAAAATTATGTATTTTTTAAATAGTTATAAGTCTAAATGTTAGTTCAAAAAAATTTAATAATAATACAAGAAATAATAACATTATTATAAAAAAAATAAATACCTTAAATAACGAAATAAACATCCCTCGTAAAATTTTTTTCGGTAGAAAAAATTTGAAAGATATAAACCCCCCAAAAAAAATTTTTTTTAATTCTAGGATGTCTATAATTTCTATTTAAGGTATATTAATAAAATTTAAAAAATTTAAATGGTGATTTGAAATATAAACAATATAAATAGGTATTTAACTGTAATTTACTTTATAGAAGATATTTTTAAAAATAGACTATTATTAACCTAATATTTTATATAATAAAATTTTCTCACGAAATATACCACACCACCCTCAAAAATTTCATTTTGCTCTATACTTGAGGGAGTGGTTTATTTCATTATTTAAGGTATAATTGAAAATTTATTTTTTTAGATGATAAAAATAAAAGTATAAAAGCTTTGGATAATACTAATATCTATAGTTAAATCTTTTTTTTTCTTTATAAGAGAAATTTCTTTTTTTATTTTCAGAATTTTTTCGATTATTATATGCATTTATATTTAATTTTAAATTATTTCAACTAATATTTATAATATTTAATTCATATTTATTAAAATTATTAAATATATTATTCAAACTATTGACAATTTGGTTATTATTATTAAAATTATTTTTATTAATTAATTTATTATATTTATCTTTTCTTTTTTCTTTTTTTTCACCAGTATAATTATAATATAATTGAATTTATTTTTCATTTAAATTTTTTTTATTTTTTTTATTAATTTAAAAACCAAAAAATGTGAATTTTATTATATTTTTTTTATTTTTCTCTTTCTTTCAAAATAAATATTTAAAAAAGATAGAGCAAGAACATTTAAATTAATTAATAAAAAATAATTACTTTTGATATTGATTGAATATTCCAAAATTAAATTTTATGTTAATATTAATTTTTAATTTAATCATATTAAATTTCTAAAATAATATTTTAAAATTAATTTATATTTTTTTTAATATTTTTCCTTAAATCTGGTTGAATAATGTAAACATATATTTACAAAAAAAACATCCTCTAGCCCTTAAAGGAAATTTTTTTAAGAGAAATTATACTGATATCATGTAAAATTTTTGCTAAAAAATTCCCTTCTTACATAACTTTTTTTGCAAAATAAACCCTCCTTAAATATATTTCAATTTATATATTACTTATATAAATTTAATCATAAATGCTAAATTTAAGATGTAAATGATTTCATTTTCTTAAAATTAATAAAAAAGTTTAAAGATATTTTATTTTATCAAGTATTTTATCTTCTCTAAAAGATAAATGAAAAATTTATATTTTAAAAATTAAATCACTTAATTAAATAATAATAAATATAAAAGATTAAGATAGATAATAAATATTTATGATAGGTTCAATATCCATTTTATGGAGTGAATTATTTATTTAAAAAAATTAAAAAAATAAAATAATTAATAATTCTATCTTAAATTATTAATTTTATAAATGTTTTTAACATAATATAAATATTTTATTATAAATTATATATTTATCTAATACTATTTTTTCCATTAATTTTATTGATTCTGTATGATATTTATATTTTGGAGAAAATTAACAATATCAAAAGCAAATATATCACTAGGATTAAGAATTTTTGAATAATAATTTTTATTTCTTTAAATATATTTTCAACTAATAGAAAAAAATTTGTTGTTTTAATTATTCTATGGCCTTAAATTTATAACTTCTTTTTATCTCCTCCTTAATATTTATCATATACTCTATTAACTTCATTTTTAAATTTCAATATTTTTTTAAGAATATATAGAGAACAATACAATTTTGGAAGACTAATTAAATCTGCCTTTATTTTCTCTATTTGTTTTTAATTGTATTTGGGCTTATTATTCACTTTTTTCATTTTTTTAATTTATTTTTTTAAGTTATAAGATTTTTTTTATATATAATTTATTAAATTAATTGAATCTTCTTAAAAAAGGAGTTTATTTAAAGATTGTGCCCAATCCCCATATGAAATAAAAAATTTATTTAATTTTTTTTCAAATAAAATTGATTTTTTTATTATATATTTAATAGCATTAAAAAAGAAAAATAAATATGAGATTATTTCAATGATATATTCCAAAATTGAGTTTTCTTTGTCTGGAAGTAAATGATTGTTCCCCCATTTATTTTATCTCAATTTTAAATTTACTTTATTAGAAGAGTTTATTCCATAAGCAAGATATGTTATGAAAATTTCAGCCCTGTTTTCTACTGAATTACAGTTTGTTTTGAAGTATTGCAATGATGCATGATCACTAGTATTGTTCTCATTGATGAAAATTTTTGGAATATCTAAATCTAGAGAAGGAGCTTTTTTATCTCTTCTTTTTTTCTAAGAGATGTTCACTTAAATAATTTGTTTCTTCATTTTTAAATTATAAATAATTTATAAATTGAGAATTAATATTGAGAATAATTATTATTTTATTTACTTTTTTAGATATTGAAAAAAATATTAATAATTAGTTTCTTTAATTTTTTTAATATATCTTATTTTTTTATAATTATATTAATTGAGTGATTATTTAATAATGGTTTGATTAATATTTATTTTATAGGAAATAAAATTAACTTATTCCTCGGGATATAGGCCCCCCTTTTTATAAGCCCCCAATTTTTTTGTCTGAAAAAATTTGTGTTCCTCAAAGTATAGACCCTCTAAAAAAATAAGTAAAGAAAATATATTATATTATTATATTTAATTATATTAAAAAAATAAAAATTTTTTAAATTTAAAAATAAAAATCCTAAAAAAATAGGCCCCAACTATTTTTTGGACTCTCTCTATAATTTTTGTGGGGCCTATATCCAGAGGAATAAGGTATATGCGTTTTTGTTTAAAGAAAAATATTTGATAAATAAATAAATTTAAAGATAATTCTTTTATTTTTTTACATTTATTATTTGTATTATAATTCAAAATTATAATATAATTTTTATTATATTTTATTTAGTTTATTTTTTATTATTAATTTTTTTTTATTTTTATTATTTTTTTAATAATAATTAGATAATAATGAGGATTGGGCCGAATACCAAATCCCCATTTATTAATAAAAAGTAATTAAAATTATATATATTTTAAATAAAATAAAAAATTAATTAAAATAATTTTTTTATATAATAAATAAAAAAAATAATAATTATAAAAAATTTAGTACATATTTTTTTTAAAGAATAATCAAAGAAGTTCTTATTGAATTTAAACAAATCAAATAAAATATTTTTATCAAAAGTTATACCATTATTAAATAGCTCCTATTTTCTCCTATAATACATCTAAAAACTAATAAAAATGAAATATAAAAATTATCTAAATTAAAATACTCATTAACAAATACAAAGCTTTATTTATAATTTTCATTTCTAATACCATAATAAAAATAGAAACCTAAAATTTCAAAAATACAAAAAATTTCAACATTCAAATGAGAAAATTAGCTAAAAATGATAATATCCAAGATAATGCTTGAATTAATTTTTCTTGTCCTTTAATGATTTAATTAATCTTAAAACTCTTGTATTTCTAAGAACTCTTAATATTTTTATTATTTGGAAAGATTTCAGGGATTTTGCATCAAATCCTTCAAAATTTTTCTACATCCAAATAAACGATTGTATACACAACAACAGAAAATTCAAATCTATTCCAGTTTGAATGAAAATAAGGAATAATTTCATATCTTAATAATTTTATAATACATTCAAGAATAAATATTCCAAGAAAAACATAATTAACTAAAGTTATAAATAGATTATAACCAGATGAACTTCCTTCATAACTGAAATCCATAAAAATCAAATTCAAAAAAATTACTATCATAATAAATTTATATAAATATGAATTATTAGCAAATTCCCTTAATTTATAATAATAAGCTCCTTCTTTTGGTTTTTTCCAGACAGTATAATGTGTTTTTGAATCAAAAATTTGGGTCAAAAAGTCATAATATTTAGGGACCTTTATATCATGAACTGAAATTTTTTGTTCTCTTTTATATGTTTATTAAAGTAACTAAATATTATTCCTATAAATAAATTTAAAAAAAACATGCACTTACCAAATTATATATTATAAAATATATATCATAAACATTTCCATAAATTGTATATGTATAGATAATCTCCGGCCATCCTTTCATAGTAGATAAAAGATATGATGTTATAATAGATATAGTATTATTTGAAAATTTAAAATGATGGGTATGTATCCATTAATCCATTATATTTATTTGAACAAAAATTAGAGATAGAAACCATATCTTTAGGTATTTCATATTCTACAAAAATTTTCTTTAAAAAAGCTAATAGTTAAATCAAAATATCCTTCTGAAATTAATATTTAGCAATTATGCATAATAGGATAAAATAAAGAATTTCTATCAATACTAAATATATAATATATAACAACAATTATAAATAAAGCATTAAATATTAGTATAATTTAATCAAATAAAAATGTAATAATTAATTTAAATTGAACATTATGAGATATAAACCTTAATGGTCTTAAATTTCTTAATATTTTTATAGCTTTTAAAAATTCTACTGATGAATTACTTCTTCATCTAGTCAAGTATTTTGTAAATAAATTTTGAAAATAAAAAATTGAGCATATAACTATTATTATATAAATTTGATTTCAATTATCTTTTAAATAAATTCCTTCATCTAAAACAAATCTCATGGCTAGATATTCTAAGAAATATAAAATGTTAAAAATATTATCAAATATTTAAAAATCCAAAACGAATGCATATCCACTGACAAATATATCAAATATTATTCTTGCAGTAGAACATAAAATCATGAATAGAATAAATCTATCAAAACACTTATTTAAAATAAATTTTATATAAAAAATTATGAAAAAATTTATTTGAAAAAAAAGATATATATAATTTTCACATTCAATTTTGAAAATAAATTATTTATTTTTTTCCAATATTCTCTTTTTTTTGCTAGAATTGAATAATATACTTCATTATTTTTATGATATAAATCTTCATAGTTATTAATATTTATCATTGATTTTGAAGCATCATATAAATAATTATTTTAATTTATTAAAGAAATTTTATAATATAAATGATTTGAAATTGATATTATTTGATTTTTTTTGATTATATTCTTTAGAAAGAGAAATAGAATCAATTTCAGTTGATGGTCCATCATTATCATTTTTATCAAATTTTTTTCTAAAAATTTAAAACCCTTTTGTTTTATTTGATAAGCAGATTTTTTTATCTAATTTAAATATCAAGTAATAAATACATTTTTTCTATTTTTTCATCATATTTTAAATCATCTTCATCTTTTTCTTCCTCTCTTTCATCAAAAGATTTATAATAAATAATATAGAGAAAAATTTTGTTTTATATTTGATTTTAGAGGATATATTCCAAAATAAAACATTGAAAATGATATGTATAGCTGAAAACCATAGAACAGGGTTTTTGAAATTTATTAATTATAGAAAGTTCTATAGTAATATTTTAAAAATTTTAAAAATTCATCAGAATTTACTCTTAATTCTGATATTTGAATAAGTCTAAAAATATATAAAATTAAATAATGCAATTAAAAATAATTTCTATAAAAATAAAAATTAATTATTTATTTTAAAAATAATTAATTCAATATAATTAATTGGCTAAAATTTAAATAATATATTTTTTAAAATAATTTTTATTTATTTAAATTATAAAAATAATAATTTAATTCAGAGGGATTGAAACAAATAGAGGAGAGAAAATCCCGAATGTGAAATATTTAATTATACAGATTTTTAGTGTAATTACACAAATTCTTATATAAGTTGAGTAATTAAACAGATTTTTGTGTAATTACATATATTTTTGTGTAAGTTGTGTGATTAAACAGATTTTTTGTGTAAATACATAAATATTTATATTAATTAGAATTATTAAAGCGCCTCTAAAAAAAGAGAAAAATAATTAAATTTTTATAAATATAATAAAATAATAAAAAATATTAAAAGCTGAAATATAAAATAATAAATTATTTATAAAGATTAATAACATTAATTATTTATGTTTTTAAATAAACTAACAAAGTTATTGATTCAAAAGATCAAATATTAGAAATACTTTATTCAACATTTTTTAATTCAATATAATATCCAATAGTATTATTGTACTTATACCAATTATTCAAACTAGAAAGATATTTTTGATTAAAATTTCTGAAATATACCACTGAATATTATGGTTTAGGTTTAGTGACAAAGACAATTAATGTATAACTAGCATTATAAAACTTTATATTATCAGCAAAAATTTTATATATAAAATCTGAATATATTTTTAATTTATTATATTCATTAATATTTTTATTGATTATAATATTAATGGCATTTTTTCAATCTGGTATTTTTTATATACCAATTACAAATTTTATCATCATCTGTTTTGCATGCATCTTCTTGACAAATAGTATTTTGATTTATATAAATGTAATTATTAAACAAATATTCTATATTTTTGGCAATTTTATCATTTTATGCAACGATAGTAATATCTATATATGGGTTTGATTCTAATATATTTATAGATTGATTGTAAAATTTATATTTACCTGTGCAAAAATGTTTTATTTTATAATTTATACAAAAATAATGGATATGAGTAAATATTCTATAATTAATGATAATAGGAATAAATTCATATTTTTCAATATCTTTTAAATTATAAATATTAACTTTATGATTATTATTAAATTTATCATATATTTCATAGAAATAAGTATCTTTATTTAATTCTTGATAGTCGATATAATTCTTTATAAATTTTATATATAATTTAAATTTTTCATTATTATTTATTTCTACATTCTCTTAGATATCTTCCTTTATATTAAGATATATTGAGTTAATAAAAATGGATATAAATGAATCAAAAGAGCAAGAATTTTTATACCATTTTAAACCATTCTTGCTATTTAAAATTCAATTTTCTTCTTCTTTAAGATTAATACTGTCATTGGATGAACTTAAACTTTTATCTTCTATATTCTGTTGATATTTATCACTTTCCTCAATTTCTTTAATCAAATTATCTATTTCATATTCAAATGAATTGTTAGAATTATAATCCCATTTATCATTATCATTTTGTCTACTTTCTTTTTGATTTTTTAGTATTTTAAGTTGTTTTTTATAATATTATCATAATATATAGTTTGTTCTTTAGATATTGTTATTAATTTATCAATATATATGGTAATATCAATTTCTATCTTATGATTTAATTCATTTTTTAATTCTCTATCAAAATTCTCTAGTGATTTATAAATCATAAATTTTATATTTATTTTTTCTAATACCAAACTTTTATTTTTGAAATTCTCTAACCATTGGTTATTAAAATAAGTCTTGAAATATTCATATCCAACTTTCTTGCCAAAAATTTTTTTTATTTCTTTTTCTCTATTTTTATTAATATTTTTAATAAAAGTATGCTTATAACAATCTTTAATAATATATTTATATTTATCTTCCAATATTTTTTTTGTAAATCCATCTTTAATTAAAATATTTCTTATATTTTTCATATAATGAAAGAAGCATCCTTTATGCTATAAATACTCTATATCTGTAAAAGTATTTTTAAAGGCCATATGCATACTATATTCAAAATCTATAGTATATATTTTCTATTTTAATTTTTTAAATCATTATCTATATATTTATATATATATTATTTATATTAATAAAATTTCCAGGTATCATTTTGAAACAAATAGGGTCATAAAACATTATAATTAATGTTTGGTAAAAGTCTTTTGGAAAAGTAAATGTACTATCTATAAATATATTTTCTGCTATTATTAATCTTTTCATTATTAATTCCGTGAATAAAATAATATGTGGATGCTCTATTATTTCACCTTTATTGTTCAGTAAATAATATTTACAAATACTTCTACAAAAATATCCCATATTTTCAATATTTTTACAATAATTAAATATTTCATCTAATGTTTGATGAAAGCATTCTTTTTTGCATTTATTATATAAATATTTCAGATGATTTTCTTTAATTATAATTTTATTTTTATCGTATAATTTTTTAATGTTTCTTTAAAAAGTTTTTTTATCAGATAAAATTGACAATTTTTTTCCTTATATATTTCAAAAACAAAAGAATCCATCTCTTTTAGTGTTTTATATTTTTTTATTTTTCTATTATATCATTATATAATAAATTAATGGTATTTCCCTCGCTTGTTTTTTCATTTTTATTAGAGGTTTCTTTTTCTATATCTATAGACTTAACTGAAGAATTTTTGGAATTATTGTCAGAATTATCTGAAACTATATCATGAATTTTGGATTTTAGTTTCTGTTTGAATCTCTTTTTTTGAATTATTATTTATTTCCTTTAATTGGTCGATATTTAACTTTAAGCATTGGACTTAATGATTTTTAAAGCAGATAAAATTCAAAATTTGTTATATTTAGAACATTCCTTATTCTCTTAATTGTAGCATTACGGAATAGTTTTTGATTTAAAGGGACATCTTTTTTTTTTCTATAATTAATGCATTTCCAAGTTGATTGATACTGTTCATAATATTTTCTTGTATTTATTTTGAATCGTTTGTCATTACAATTTATATAAAGTTGGGTATTATAATTAATTTGTCCTTCTTCATAATGAATTTCTTTTGTTATACAAAGATTTTTTTCTTTTTAAAATAAGCTGTTTTTATTTTGCTTTTAACGATTTATCTTCCACACTTATCTCTTATTCTAAAAAATCTTACTATTCTTTCTTTTATTTGGTTTCTTTGGGTGTAAAATTTTTTTGTTTTTATCCATTTAATTAAATTACCTTTATTTTATATATATAATAAAATAAATAATAAAAGAAAAGGTTAAATCTATAATTAAATATTATATCTTTAAATTTTATTATTAATTATTGTTTAAATAAAAAATATTAATTTAATTATATTATCATATTTCAAATTTATTTTTATTACTTATATTCTTTTTAGGTTAAGTTTGATTAATATATATATTATACGATTATAAATAATATAAGAAAATAAATTTAGATAATATGATGCGATTTTTTCCATTTTTTTGATATTTTTTAAAAATATAAATTTTATTTACACAAAATATGTGTGTATATTACTCTATTTAACCAAAAATTTTTTTAATTACAAAATCTATGTAAATACACATTTCACACTCCCTAAAATTCTTTGCCGAACAAATCATCATTCAAGAATTATATAGAAAAAAAATAATTAATAAATCATAAATAATATTTATAATTAATTTATTATAATAAATATTTTTAATTTAAATTATTATAATTATTTTTAATAAAAATAAAACTTAAAAAACATATACAAAAAATAAAAAAGAGAGATGAGATGATGGTTTTCCTAGACCCCATTTAATAACTTCATTACAATTTTGAACTTTTATAAAAATCTATATAATGGTATCTATAATTGAAAGTCTATGACTCTATAATGATTAATCTATTTAAATTTTCAGGACATGATCTCACTTCAGAGCATATCTTAGTAGACAAAACCTCTGCAAATTTATTAACTATTAACTTAATATTAGCCTATAGAATATACATTAATATTTAAAGTAAACAAAATTCCAATATATATTAATTAAACATTATTTAAACTTAAATTATAATTAAAGATTATTTATAATACTGAATTAAATGTAATATTTAGTAAAGATGTGAAATATTATATAACTGTAGTTAAAGGATTTAGTTAAATATTAATTTTAATATGAAGGCTTAAATTTATAATTAAAAGTAAATATTAATATAAGTTATTAAGGCTTAAGAATATAAGGAAATATGAAATCTAATATAATTGGAACATATATTAATGAATTAAATATTCTATTAAATGGAGCTCTTTAATATGAAATATTATTACATATAATTACTTGAATTATAATATTAGAAAGATAGAAATTAAAAATTTGAAGTCAACTATAATTATTAGCTATATATCATATATCAAATTCAATTATAATGAAAGTAAGCAATATTAACTAATAATTTGAGTTGGGATTACTATGCCAATGAATTAATATTTGGAACATATATAAGTGATTTTATTTTTTAAAAAATTTTTTATGGGTGAAAAATAATTATATTTTATATTTAATTTCTTTTTATTTTATTAATTATTTTTATTTAATTATAAATCTTTAATTATTTAATTATAAATAAATAGAATTAAAATAATTATTTCTTAAGTATTTTGGATTTAGCAGAATCCCAATCACCATGTTTCCTAATTAGAATTAATTTAAAAGAAAATAAGCAAAGAAACAATTTAAATTTTAATTTAAACATTCTCATTTGTATTAAAATTTATATTAATCTTGAATTTTAAATCATTAACCTTTTTTATTTTGATTTTAACCTTCAAAATATTTAGTGAATTTATCAAAATCTTAAAAGACTGTCCCATATTCCATAAAAGACAATTTAAGTTTCAAAAAAGAATATGTGCAGTTTCACATTTTCAAATCTCAAGGTCCCTCCCTACCTTGATAAAAAAAATTAGTATAAAAAAGAATAAAAAAATTCCAAGGAGGGACCTTGATAAAAAAATGTGAATCTGGAAAAAAAATTTTCTGTTTCACATTTCTGGATTCACAAAATGTGAAACAGGAAAATAATTTCAAAACAACCAAAATATTTATTCAAGCAATGATAATAATAATTTTTCTTCATAAGTATACATTTTTAACAATTTCCTTCTTCATTTTTTCCTACAGAATGAAAGTTATTGATACATAAACCCTTTTTTAATTCAAAGCTTTCACTACAAATATCACAGGCATTTGATTCTTCATTTGTCTTATTACATTTATAATAAAACTTTTTTATTTTTATCTTCAATTATTATATTATATTCATGTTTTCAAATTTTTAAGTCTAAACATCATTCTTCACAATAGCATTGAATACATTTATTTTCATTTTCTGAAATGTCACAACCATCAATAAGTGAGCATTTATGATCAATATCTGCTAAATAATACTCTTCGAAGTATCAAATACAATATTCTCTATTCTCACTAAAATAAAAAATTTTGTAAAAATCTCCTTCTTTATTACAAAAACATAAATTGTTTTTTATATTATAGTAAATATCTTTTTTTTTCATTTGTCACCTAAAATTCCATCAAATGTTATTTAAAATTTTATTTTTTCTATTTCACATAATTAATTTGAGCTATTATAATAATTATTATTTTCACCTTTTATACATTCATCATAAAAGTCTGTATAAATATATTTATCAATAATTATAAATTTATTATATAATCATAAATGATAGATTTCTAAACAATGAATACATATATCTTTAGAGGCTTATATAGAATTGTTTGACAAAAAATATTTTTAATCATTTCCTAAATAAGTACTATAAGAGCATTCATAATAATCTCAAATTGTTTTTATATAATATTTAAAATCTACTTCTTCTTTCTTTTATTTGTATTTTCCATCTTGAAAATCTATATAAAATTCACTTTCATATTTAAGGAAAATTCCAAGATTTTTATTTCCTTCATAACAATACTTCTCTTTAGTGCATTCTCCTAATTTTTAAAGAAAATATCCTTTCTTATATTTCTTGCAATTTTCATAAAGTCTTTTTTTTAAACAAAAAATTATTGAAATATATTTTCTTATTTCATCAGGATAATAGTCATCATTATTTATTTCACAATTTTGACCATTTATTATTTGTTTACAATTTAGGAAATTTCCACTTTGCAATTTAGATTTAACTTCATTTATATCAAAATAATAATTACACATTTATATTATATACCAAAAAATGGAAATTGACAATTTTGTATTCTTGAATATTTTTTATCTCCATTATTTCAATAAAACCGTTCTCTACAAGATTAAAATAAAATCCATTTTCTATATTTATTTTATCACAATTTTTTAAATCTTCTGAATAAATTGATTTACACACTTTTATATTTTGACCAAATAAAATTAAATTTTTTTTACATTTTATATATTCAATCTTATAAGATATTTTACAATAATTTATATAAGAACATCAACCAATTTCATCTGGAAAATATCTATTTTCACATAATTTACAAAAATTTAAATCATTTCAGCATTCCAAAAAGTAATTTTCTTCTGTTGAGCCTTTTTTTATAATTTATAATAACCATCATTATCTGGAATAAAAATATTATTTTCACATTTTTTGTATAAAATTTATAACAGGATTACATCTTGATCAATAATTTATACCTTCTTTGCAAGGATAAGAAAATGAAATTACTATAATATCAAAAAAATTCAATATTTAACCAATTTATGAATACCGTAATTCTTATTGTCTTGCCCCCCCCATTGTCCTTCCCCCCTTTTTTTTGGCCAGACTTCTCCCTAATTTAATTTTTATAAATTTCTCATTGTCTTCCCCCCTAAAAAAAATTTTTTATTTTCAAAATATTTTTAATAAAATTAATAGATTTAAAAAATGAAACTAATGAGCTTTTTGAAAATAAATCTAAAAATAAT
>JAJJLC010017608.1:0-14848 GCA_023806825.1 Ophryoscolex caudatus
ATCCCCAATAAACCAATAAAATATAATAAATATTAAAAATTTAATTATTTTTTATTAAATAAATTAATTTTTAAATAAAATTAATAATAAAGAAATAATTTAATTAATTTATAAATCTTATCAAAAAATTTTATATAATTAAATTTTATTACTTTTATTTATATAAAAATGTCGGAGATAGGACAAACAGTAGTAGCTGAGTCTGGAACGACTGGGGAACCAGTCCCTGTCACAGAGGAACATATCAAAAGATTAATAACTTATATAGGCAACTTATCATCAGTTGTTATTGATGCTGACACTGATAAAGTCCTAGACTTATTATCATTAGAACAAAATAAAAATATACTCAAACTTTTTATATCTGAGGCATCACATAAAATCATTTGTTTAACAAAAAACGAAAGCGAAAACAAAGAACAAGAATACATTTTTGAAACAGAGCCAACTTTCAAAGAATATCCAAATTCAACTATTTTATTTTTAAAGAGAGTTCCATATATAAACTGTTCAAAGCCAAAAACTATAAAAAAAGACATTCAAATGTTCAATTTTAGTGGAGGAAATGATGTTTCTATGTTTAGCTACATGCAAAATTGCATTCAATCAGCTTTTAGTCCCCTTTTTTCATCTTTTCAAAATTCTTTAAGAACAAATGCTGACAAAGAAAATAAAAAAACTCAAAATTATAATGAACTTAACACTAAAATGAATGAACTTGCCATCTTATTAAGTAAAGCCCAAAATACTTCAGATATTCCAGAAATAAGATTAGAAACTGATCCACTTGTTAAACAAAAAATTGATGAATATTATAAAGCTAATAAAAAATATCCTACTGCTGAAGATATTAAAGGAAGCTTCAATGAAGATGATTTTAATAGGCTTTGTGATATAATAAATAAATGGAAAAATGATATTATTGCTTTTACTAATTTAGAAAATGACTTAGATAAAGGAGATTCTCTAGATGAAATTAATTTCTGGAGAAAATCAGAAGTAGTTAGTAGAAATATTAAAGCTCAATTAGATTCTCCTGAAGTAACTATAACTTTAGATTTGGCAAAAAATGCTAGAAAAGTTTTTGCACTTAATGGATTTGAAGAGGAAATTAAGTTAAAAGACCATATGAATAAAATAACTTTTTATAACATGAACTTAAAAGATATAAATATTTTAGGATTGTTAAAAACTACAAGTCTTACTGAAATTCCTCCATTATTAAAAAATATATTTGAAAGAGTCAAAAATAATTTAAGAACAGGATGGTATCCAATTCCCAGATTATTAAAATTTTTAGAAAAAATAAAGCAAGATTTAAACAAACATATTATCAAATTATTAGGATTTAAATTAATGGAAATGGATTTTAATGATTTTCAAAAAATATATGAAGAAACAGATGCAATATTTAATGATGGATGGTACAATGAAATGAGTTCTTTAAGAAAAGAAGTTCAAGCAGCTGAAAAAATTTTAACTGGAAAATTCCAAATTGAAAATTCACTTTTAGCAAATCCTCTTCAATCTAGGTTAGAAGAACTAAAAAAATTAAGAACTGAGCATAAAAATTTTGTAGAATTATCCCAAAGTTTAATATTCTCACAAGAAGGAGAAGAAAAAGAAGGAAATTCTAAACTAACAAAAGAGATAAAAGATGCATATTTAGATCTTTCAAAAGTTGATGTTTTAGATTTATCAGGAAAGGGAGAAAAAAATTGGATAGATGCCAAAGAAGAATATAGAAAAAAAACAGAAGCTTTAGAAAGTCAAATATCTAGTTCATTAAAAGACCAATTAACCCAGGCACAAAGTTCAGCTGAACAATATAAAATATTTAAAAGATTACAGCAATTATCTCAAAAACAAAGAATTCATTTAGGTATTCAAGAATATCAATCTACTTTAGTTAATGAAATAAAAACAAATTTGAGTGATTTATTGGATACTTTACTTGAAGGATATCAATCAAATTCTGCTTCACAAATGTCAAAAATTAAGGGGATTCCAGAGGTTTCAGGAAAAATTATTTGGCTTAAACAATTTGAAAGAAAAGCTCAAGCCTATAAAAAAAAAGCAGAAATTATCTTAGGAGAAAATTGGGAAAATATGAATGATGGAAAAAAAATTAAAGAATTAATAGAATCCATAGAAAAAAATTCAACTGGAACAAACAGACTTGTGGAAGATTTTAATAGAGAAGCTTTAAGTTTAGAAAGTAATGACATAAGTAATGAAAGATTATTAGATATATCTAAAAAACAAAATAAATATGAAATAAAAGTTAATTTTGATGAGAAATTAATAGATTTATTCAAAGAAGTAAGGTTACTTTCTGGCAAAGGGCCAACTTTGAATGGTATAGTTGTAAACAGATCTATTGAAAACAAAGGAAATTATCCATATGCTATTGCCTTACAAGAATCTTTTAGAGCTTTTCAAAATAGTTGTTATAAAATTAAAAATGAACCAAGAATTGATAAATTAGTGGCCAAACAAAAAAAAGATATTTTGCAACTTATACAAGAAAAATATACATTTAATTGGCAAAATAGACCTAAAATTCAGGAATTTACTTCAGTAATATGTGAAAAAGTTGCGGTGTTTGAAGAAACTGTTTCAGATTTAATAGTAAAAGTAGAGCAAATTGATAATTATTTATCTCAAATTGAAAATTCTGAATTAAATAAAGAAATAATTGGGGAAAAAATAAAAAGTATTCAAGAAATATTAAATGAAATTACTGGATGCTCAAATATGTCAATGTGGATAAAAGAAATTGATACAAAATTACAAGAAATCTTAATAAAAAAATTAGAAAACTGTACTCAACTATGGTTAAAGGAATTTTTAGCTCCAAAACCTTTACATGATGCTATGATGTTAGAAGAATGCTCTATTCATAAAGTTAAATTAACTGACCAATTAATATATTTAGAACCATCAATTAATGATGCAAGAGAATTTTGGTATAATCAATATCATAAATCAATTGCTTTTATATTAGAGAATAATCATCTGGAATATAATAAAAATGGAAAAAAAAAAGAAAATCAAAATCCAAATATATACAAAGATAACTCATTTAGAGATATAATGAAATTAGCAAACCCAGAAATAATTAGAGGATGTTATACTACTTTAGAAAACACATTTGATGAAGTTGAAAAATATATGAAAACTTGGAAATCTTATCAAGTATTATGGGATATACAACCTAAAACAATTTATGATAAATTGGGAGAAGAGATAAATAAATGGCAAGCTTTGTTGGAAGAATTAAAAAAAGGTCAAACTACTTTCAATATTTTGGAAACAGAAAAAATTATTGGTTCTATTGTTATAGATTATGCAGGAGTTCAAACTAAGGTTAAAAATAAATATGATGTATGGCATAAAGAAGTTATGAATAAATTTGCACAAATTACAAATGATGGAATGAAACAATTTAGTACTACTATAAATGAAGCTAGAAATAATTTAGAAGGAAATACATTAGATAGTGAAAATACTGATATTGTTTCATTTATAACTGAAGTAAAAAATTTCATAAAAAATAAAGAAATGTGGGAAAATGAAATGGAAAAATATAGAAACAGTAAAAAATTATTAGATTCACAAAGATATAAATTTAAAGGAGATTTTGCAAATATAGATCAATTAGAAAGTGAATGGAGTAAATTTAAACAAATTTTGGAAAAGAAAAGTAGAGAAATGGAAAATAAAATCCCTTCAATCAAAGATAAAGTACAAAAAGATAAAGCTCAAATTGATGAAGAAATTAAAAAATTAGATGAATTTTGGTCTGCTAATAAGCCAGAAACTGCAGATAATCCTGTTGCTGCTTTAAATATATTAAAAAAAACAAAAGAAAAGATTGATAATATTAAAGATGCATATACTAAAAATTGCAAAGCTGCTGAATTATTGGAATTAGAATGTGGTGATCCCAATAAATTAGATAATATGACAAAAGAAGTTAATGACTTTAAAAATGTATGGAATACACTTAATCTTATATATTCTAAAATTGATAGTAAAAAAGATACAGCATTTATGGCTATTAACCCTGAAAAAATTAAAAAGGATTTGGATGATGCTTTAAATCAAATGACTACTTTAAGTAGTGATATAAGGCAGTATAAAGCATATGAAATAACTGAAAAGAAATTAAAAACTTTGAAAAAAATGAATAATATTATTTCTGATCTAAGGACTGAAGCAATAAAAGATAGACATTGGAAAAAAATATTAAAAAGGTTAAGCATTCATAAATCTATTAATGATTTGATTTTGAATGATTTCTGGAAAGCTCCTTTATTAGAAATGGAAAAACATCTTAATGAAATAATAAACCAAGCAACAGGAGAATTAGTTTTAGAATCATATATAAAAAAATCAAAAGATTTCTGGGGTAGTTATGAATTAGAATTGGTAAAATATAAGGATAAATGTAAATTAATTAGAGGATGGGATGATATGTTTACAGTTTTAGATGAGCATATTAATAGTTTCCAATCTATGAGTAATAGTCCATATTATTCTATATTTAAAGATGATATAGAACCATGGAAAGATAAATTGGAAAAAATTAGGTTATTATTCAATGAATGGGTAGATGTTCAAAGAAAATGGGTATATCTTGAAGGAATATTTTTTGGTTCTGCTGATATTATGAATGAATTATCTAGTGATTATAATAAATTTAAATCAATAGACAAAGAATTTACAGATCTTATGAAGAAAGTTGCTGCAAAACCTTTAGTTTTAGAAGTTATTAGTATACCATCAATAAAAAGTATTTTAGAAGAAAAATTAAAAACAGCATTAGAAAGAATACAAAAAGCCTTATATAACTTCTTAGAAAAGCAAAGACAAAATTTTGCAAGATTTTATTTTATTGGTGATGAAGATTTATTAGAAATAATTGGTAATAGTAAAGATGTTGTAAAGATAACAAGGCATTTTAATAAAATGTTTGCAGGTATGAATTCCCTTTTATGTGAAGATGGAAATGAATTATTAGGTATGGTTTCACGTGAATTTGAAGAAGTCAAGTTTGAACAATCTGTAAAAATTTCTGATGATCCAGTAGTTTATCAATGGCTTAGAAAAGTACAAGAACAAATGCATTTAACTTTGGCAACTTTATTAGAAAAAGCAGTTGCCGAAATTTCTGAAATGGATTACATAGGAAAAGTTGATGAATTTATTCATTGGATTGAACATTATCCAGCACAAATAACTGTTTTAAGTTCTCAAGTTTTATGGAGTGCAAGTATTGAAGCAGCATTAACTGGACAAAAAACTTTAAAAGCCTTGCCAGATGGATTTACCTTAGAAAGTGAAGAAAATGTTATAAATAATATGCTAAGTGCATTATCAGACCAAGTTTTAAAAGATATAAAGGTAGATATGAGGAAAAAATTAGAACAATTAATCACTGAATTAGTCCATCAAAGAGATGTTGTTCGTCTTTTAAAAAATAAAAATGTAACAAATGTAGGGGCATTTGAATGGCTTTATTATATGAGATTTTATTTCAATCCACAAACACAAGAAATATTAAAAAGACTTCAAATAAAAATGTCCAATGCTTCTTTTGACTATGGTTTTGAATATTTGGGAGTAGCTGAAAAATTAATACAAACACCTTTAACTGATAGATGCTATTTAACTTTAACCCAAGGTTTATATTTCCGTTTAGGAGGGGCTCCTTTTGGTCCTGCAGGTACAGGAAAAACTGAATCAGTTAAGGCTCTTGGTGGTCAACTTGGAAGATTTGTTTTAGTTTTTAATTGTGATGAAAATTTCGATTTTAAAGCTATGGGTAGAATTTTTGTAGGTCTTTGCCAAGTTGGTGCTTGGGGTTGTTTTGATGAATTTAATAGATTAGAAGAAAGAATATTATCTGCAGTATCCCAACAAATTTTAATTATTCAATTAGGTCTTAGAGAATTTGCTAATAATATTGATTTAATGGGAAAGAATATAAAATTAAATCACCAAATGGGAATTTTTGTAACAATGAATCCTGGATATGCAGGGAGAAGTCAATTACCAGATAATCTTAAACAATTGTTTAGACAAATGGCTATGGTTAAACCAGATAAAGATATGATTGCACAAGTAACTTTATATTCCCAAGGATATAAAACAGCTGAAAGATTATCATCAAAAATGGTATCTTTGTTTGAATTATGTAGTAGTCAATTAAGTTCACAAAGTCATTATGACTTTGGTCTTCGTGCTTTAAAAAGTGTTTTAGTAAATGCAGGTAACTTAAAAAGAAGAGAAGATAAAGAAAGAGAAAAAACTCAAAAAGGTATGGATATTCCTATAGAAGACTGGGAACAAAATATTTTATTAAGATCAGTATGTAATACTTTGATACCAAAACTTGTTAGTGAAGATATTACATTATTTAATAGTTTACTAAAAGGAGTTTTTCCAAATTGTGTTATTGAAGAAGTTAAAGAAGATGAACTTAAAAATAAAATCATTGAATTATGCAATTTACGTAATTTATTACCAGAAACTAAATTTATTGATAAAATTTTACAATTATATTCTATACAAAAAATGCATCATGGTGTTATGATGGTTGGGCAAAGTGGTACAGGAAAAAGTGCTGCATGGAAAATTTTATTAGAAGCCTTGACAGCAATAGATGGAATTAAAGGAGAATCATATATTATAGATCCTAAAGCAGTTAATAAAGATAACTTATATGGTAAATTAGATCAAACAACACTAGATTGGACAGATGGTGTCTTCACAGGAACTTTAAGAAAAATTTTAGATAATCAAAGAGGAGAAAGTGGAAAAAGACATTGGATTATTTTTGATGGTGATGTAGACCCAGAATGGGCTGAAAATTTAAATTCAGTTTTAGATGATAATAAATTATTGACTTTACCACATGGTGATCGTTTATCAATTCCACCTAATGTAAGAATTATGTTTGAAGTAGAAAGCTTAAAATATGCAACTTTAGCTACAGTATCTCGTTGTGGTATGGTTTGGTTCTCAGAGGATATAGTTACAACTGATATGATGTTTAGTCATTACTTAAAAAGATTAAAACAAAATAATTATGATGATATAATGAATTATCAAGCAACACAATCAGGTTCTGGTCCTGCAGAATTTGAAAATAAGGCCCAAACTGGAAATGTTAAAGTAAGAACTAAAGCTGTAGACTCAATAAAGCAATTCTTTGATCATAATGGATTAGTACAAAAGGCATTAGATGAAGCTGAAAAATTAACACATGTTATGGACTTCACTAAAATTCGTGTTATAGAATCAATGTTTGCTTTATTAAGAAAAGGAACTACAAATATTATAGATTATAATGAAGAAAATAGTGAATTCCCATTAGAAGATGATAAAATATATGCATATATGAGTAAATGGTTAATAATTTCTTTAATTTGGGGATTTGGAGGATCTTTAAGTCTAGGAAATAGAACAAAATTCAGTGATTTTTTGAAGACTTTAACTTTAGATATAGATTTTCCTAATGAATCAAATTTCTCAATGATTGATTATTTCGTTAATATGAAAGAAGGAAAATTCGAAACTTGGAAATCAAAAGTACCCAATACTGATATTGATAGTAATAAAGTTTCTGATGCTGATTTAGTTATACCAACAGTAGATACTGTAAGACATCAAGAAATATTATGCAGTTGGATTAGTGAGCATAGACCATTTATTTTATGTGGTCCACCAGGTTCTGGTAAAACTATGACTTTAATGGCAACTTTAAAAATTTTAACAGATTTTGAAATGGTCTTTATCAACTTTTCATCTAGTACAACTCCAGATTTAATTCTTAAAACATTTGATCATTATTGTGAATATATAAAAAGTTCAAGTGGGACAATTTTACGTCCTAAGCAAAGTGGTAAATATTTAGTTGTTTTCTGTGATGAAATTAATCTTCCAGAACAAGATAAATATAGTACTCAAGTAGTTATCACTTTTCTAAGAGAAATTACAGAACAAAATGGATTTTGGCGTCCTTTAGATAAAACTTGGATTAAACTAGAAAGAATCCAATTTGTAGGAGCTTGTAATCCTCCAACAGATGTAGGTAGGCATCCATTAAATAATAGGTTTTTACGTCATTGTCCGTTATTATATGTCGATTTCCCTGGAAAAGATTCTTTAAGACAAATTTATGGAACATTTAATAGAGCAATATTAAGGAAAGGAAATAGTGAATTACATAATCAAAGCCAGGCTTTAACAGAAGCTATGGTTGAATTTTATACTCAATGTCAACAACATTATACTCCTGATATACAGCCTCATTATATTTATTCTCCCAGAGAATTGACAAGATGGAAACATGCTTTAAATGAATCTATTGATACTATAAGTGATACAAATGGTTTAGTAAGATTGTGGGCCCATGAGGCACTTAGATTATTCCAAGATAGATTAGTTTTAGATGAAGAAAAACAATGGTGTGATCAATTAGTTGATAAAATTGCTACACAATGTTTCCCTAATATTACTAATGAAGCTTTAGAAAGACCAATTCTATTCACCAATTTAATTAATAAAATTTATGTTTCTTGTAATAAAAATGACTTAATTAATAATATAGAAGGAAAATTAAAAAGATTCTATGAGGAAGAATTAAATGTTCCTTTAGTCATATTTGATTCTGTTTTAGAACATATTTTGCGTATTGATCGTGTTTTAAAACAACCTATAGGTCACCTTTTATTGGTAGGCCAGAGTGGTGTAGGAAAAACAACTTTATCAAGATTTGTAGCTTGGCTTAATAATTTAACAGTATTCCAAATTAAAGCTGGAAGAAATTATGGAGTTGCAGATTTTGATTCAGATTTAAGAGGAATAATGAAAAGAGCAGGATGTAAAGGAGAAAAAATATGTTTCATTTTTGATGAAAGTAATGTTTTAGGACCTGCTTTTCTTGAAAGAATGAATGCATTATTAGCTTCAGGAGAAGTCCCTGGTTTATTTGAAGGAGATGAATATATATCTTTAATTAATACAGCTAAGGAGTTTATGCAAAGAGATGCTAAAGGTGCTGATACAGAAGAAGAAATATATAAAGCCTTTATTAAGGGTGTCCAGAGAAATTTGCATGTTGTTTTTACAATGAATCCTTTGTCTCCTGATTTTTCAAATAGGGCAGCATCTTCACCTGCTCTTTATAATAGGTGCGTCATTGATTGGTTTGGTGATTGGTCAAGAGATGGTTTATTCCAAGTTGCTAAAAAACTTACTGAATTAGTAGAATGTAGACAAGAAAATTATATTAAACAAGATATGAATGCAGATGAAATGTATAAGTGTTTGGTTGATTCAATTACTGCATATCATATGGTAATTAAAGATTTAAATGAAAAATTATCAAAAAATGCAAAGAAATTTAATTATATAACACCTAGAGATTTCCTTGATTTTATTAGGCATTTTACTAATTTGCAAAAAGAAAAAAGCGAAGAATTAAATGAACAACAAGTGCATATAAATAAAGGTCTTCAAAAAATTGTTGAAACAGAACAAATTGTTCAAGAACTCAAAGAAAGTTTGGCAACAAAAAGTGTTGTATTAGCAAAAAAACAAAAAGAAACAAAAGAAAAATTTGAAAAAATTATGGAGGATCAAGAAAAAGCTCGTATAAATAAGGAAAAAGCTGAAAAAAAATCAGTAGAAATACAAGAAATGAAAAAGAAAATAGATGAAAGAGCATCAAAAGTAGAATATGAATTAAGTACAGTCTTACCTAAAATGGAGGCAGCTAAAAAAGCTATAGGTAATATGAGTCCAAAATCTGTTGCTGCATTAAAGGCTTTAAGAAAAGAGACAGAAAATACTCGTACTGCTTTAAAATTAAGTGCTATTATATATTTAAAAGTTGCAAAAAAAAAAGTTGTTGAAAAATGTGAATGGGCTGAAATTAAAGGAGCAATTATGAAAGAAGATTTTATTACTACTATAAAAAATACTAAAGCAGAAGATTTAGGAGATAAAGTTACAAATATAATTCAAAAAGAAATTAAAAATCCAGCAAATCATTGGGATATTGCACAAATCACTAATGCATTTAAAGAAGTTGGTCTTTTGGCAGAATGGATTGAATCTACTGTTATGTGTGCTCATATTAGTAATCAAATGGAGCCTATGAAGCAAGAAATAAAAACTTTAAATGCCCAAAAAGAAAAAGTTGAAAATGAATATAATGAAATTGAAAAAGAAAAAAAAATGTTAGAAGAAAGTATAGAAACATTAAAAAAGAATTATGATGAATCAGTTGTTGAATCTAATAATATTAAAAAAGATATGGAAGAAGTCAAAAATAAAGTAGAAAGAAGTGAAAAATTATTAAGTAATTTGACAAGTGAAAAAGATAGATGGAGTGAACAGATGACAGATTTCAAAGTTCATATAAATAATTTATTAGGAGATACATTCTTATCTTCATCATTTTTAGCCTATATAGGATTTTATGATGCATTTTATAGGAAATACTTAAAAGAAAAAGGAAGGCAAATTTTACAAGAAAATTCAATTATATGTAGTAATGATTTAGATGAAGTAGAATGGTTAACTAAACCTAATGACAAAGTCGTATGGCAGCAATGTTCTTTACCTAGTGATAATATATGTCTTGAAAATGCAACTATTTTAGAAAGATTTAATAGATATCCACTTATAATTGATCCAGCTGGTCAAGCCACAGAATTTATCAAAAATTATTATGCTTCTAAAAAATTAAATTCTACATCTTTCACTGATCCAAACTTTTTAAAAACCTTAGAAAGTGCATTAAGATTTGGATACCCTATTTTAGTACAAGATGTAGAAAAAATTGATCCTATAATGAATTCTTTATTAAATAAAGAGATTCATAAACAAGGTGGAAGGAATTTAATCAGAATAGGAGATCAAGAAATTGATTTTAGTGTATCATTTAATATGTTTATGGTAACTAGAGACTCATCTTGTCATTTTACCCCTGATTTATGCTCAAGAGTTACCTTTTTGAATTTCACTATAACTCCAAGCTCATTACAAAATCAAATATTAGATATAATATTAAAAAGTGAAAGACCTGAAGTAAATCAAGCTAAAGAAGATCAGAATAAAGCACAAAGAGAATTTAAATTGCAATTAAGACAATTGGAAGAAGATTTATTAAAAGCTTTAAACAGTGAAGGAAATTTATTAGAAAATGATAAAGTAATGTCAAGATTAGAAGAAATCAAGACAAAATCACGTGAAATATCTGAAGAAGTCGCAAAAAGTGAGAATATTATGAAAGATTTAGAAACTACTATGGGACAATATTCTCCAATAGCAAATAAATCAAGTAGAATTTTCTTTGCTTTAGATACTCTTGAAACCATTCATTATTTATATAGATATTCTTTGTCCTTTTTCATGGATGTATTAAGTTATATTATAAATAGTAAAGAATTAAGTGAAATACCAAAAACTTCATATGATGAAAGACAGGCAAAGATTATTAAAATGTTATTTGTTGAAATTTATCATAGAGTAGGATATTCTTTATTAAATAAAGACCAATTAATTCTTGCTATGAGACTTGCTCAAATAAGTCTTGGAGATAAATTCAAAAATGAAATTAATTTATTGCTTAAAATTAATTCAAATATAATGAATGATGCTTCTGATATAAGTGAAGATTTATTAAATGGAAAATTAACTCTAAATCAAAGAAAACAAATATCAGAATTAAATAAAAATGAGCCATTTACATCTTTATTAAATGAATTATTATCAAATAAAGATGCTTGGAATAATTTCTTAAATGATAACAATGCTGAAAATTCAGTCCCTATGGATTTCTTGAATAATGCCAAAGACAATTTACAATCTGACCAAGATAAAAAAATATTTGAAAGTTTATGTAAATCCATTTTATTATTAGTATTTAGACCAGATCGTATGATGAATAGTATTCAACAAGTATTAAAAGATATATTTGATGAAGAATTTATTTCTATACCAGAACTAGATTTAGCAAAATGTATTAATAATGAAACAAATTCAAAAATGCCTATTTTATTCTGTAGTGCTCCTGGCTTTGATGCATCAACCAAAATTGAAACATTAGCTAGACAATTAAATAAAAAATTTTTATCTATTGCTATAGGTTCTAGTGAAGGATTTGAATTGGTTGAAAAAAATTGGGCAACTAAAATAAAAAGTGGAGAATGGCTAGTATTAAAAAATGTACATTTGGCACCAAATTGGCTAAATGAATTAGAAAAAAAATTAAATTCAAGTGATCCAAATCCCAATTTTAGACTATTTTTAACTATGGAATTTAATCCAAAAATTCCAGCTAATGTTTTAAGAATTTCAAGAAAATTTGTTTTTGAGTTACCTTCTGGTATTAAACATAGTTTAATTAGATCGTATGCAAATGCATTACAACCTGCAAAGAGTGAAAAATTACCTAAAGAGAGATGTAGATTGCATTTCTTATTAGCTTGGTTCCATGCAGTTATTGGAGAGAGATTAAGATATGTGCCTATAGGATGGAGTAAATTTTATGAATTTAATGAGAGTGACCAAAGATGTGCTTTGGAAGCTATAGATGAATGGATTAATATTCATTCTAATGGTGAAGAAAATATTGCTCCTAATAAAATACCATGGGATGCAATAAGAACTATTATCCACCAATCAATGTATGGTGGTAAAATAGATAATGAGTATGATATGAAAATATTAGAATCTTTAGTCAATTTGTACTTTAATGAGAAAACATTTGAAGAAAATTATCCTTTATTTAAAACATCCAATGAAAATGCATCAAATATGCTAACAGTCCCAAATAAAGAAAATAATGCTGGATTTATAGAATGGACTAATGCATTACCAAATGTAGAATCTCCAGAATGGAGTGGATTGCCAAATAATGCAGAAAAATTAGTAAGAGAAACTGCTTCAAGGAGATTTATTACAGAAATGAATAAAATCCAAGGAGTTGAAGATGAAGAACTTGGGTCTTCTGATTCTGCTGGAGATAAATCACAGGCAAGTTGGCTTGTTTCTGTTGAAGAAAAAAGTGAAAAATTATTATCAACTTTACCTTCTGAAGTTTTACCTTTAGTTGGTAATGAATCATCAAATAATGACCCTATCTTTAGATTCCTTAGAAGAGAAGTGGCAGTTGCTATTAAATTATTAAATAAAGTTAGAGATGATTTAAAACAATTAATTTTAATGGCAAAAGGAGAAGGAAAATCAACCAATGAACTAAGAGATATAGCTAAAAATATTTTCAATGATACTGTTCCTTCAGTATGGCAAGTATATCCTACTTTAGAATTAAATGTAACTGAATGGATTCTTGATTTAAGAAATAGAATTAATCAATTAAATATAATAACAAAAGCTGATGATTATGGTAAATCCAATTTATGGCTTGGAGGATTAATTTTCCCTGAAGCCTATTTAACTGCCACTAGACAAAGTGTTGCCCAAGAATTATCTGTCCCTCTTGATGAATTAGTGCTTAGTGTTGAATTAGTAAAAGATATTTCTATTGTAGAAAAAATTGCTTTTGTACTAAAAGGTCTTTGTATAGAAGGTGCTGAATGGGATTATGAAACAAATAAGTTAATAATGACTGATAATCTATTTTGCCAATTACCACCATTTTTACTTAAGTGGACTGTTAAAAAAGATACTGATTTGAGTAAAATGTTCCCCATACCTGTTTATTTGAATAATATGAGAAAGAACTTATTATTCTCAGTTTACATCCAAAACGATAGTGTTTTGACTGATTCTGATTGGTATCAAAGAGGTATAGCTTTAATTTCATGGAATAAGACTTATGAATATACCAATAAATAAGTTATAAAGACTTAAGGTGAAAAAAAATAAATAACATTTAATTTAAACTATTTTAGTTTATTATTATTAAAAAAATAATGTTTAAAAATAATTTTAATTATAATTATTTTAAAAATAAGCTAAAAAATGCAAGAGAATTATATTGAAATTCCATTAGTTGGTCAACAAAAGAAAACATATAAAAATGGAGATACATATGAAGGATTCTTTGCTAATGGTAAAAGAGAAGGAAAAGGAACATATATTTATCAAAATGGTGATAAATATGAAGGTGAATTTAAACAAGGAATGAAAGATGGAGAAGGTAAATATACATATAGTAATGGAAATGTATATGAAGGCACTTGGAAAGATGATGAAAAAAATGGAAAAGGTACCTATTATTTTTTAAGTCATAGTGACGCTGAAGAATTAAGGGAAAAAGATATAAATACTGTTTGTAACATATATAAGGGAGATTTCAAAGATGGAAAATTTGAAGGAAATGGAATAATAACATTTAAAAGTGGAGATAAATATGAAGGAGAATTTCATGATGATAAAAAAGAAGGGTATGGGGTATATTATTTTAATGATGGAAAAATATTTAAAGGATATTTTAGTCAAGATAATTTTGAAGGAGAAGGAACAATGATTTATACAGATAAAAGTAAAATGACTGGAATATATCATAATTCAACACCAATTGGAATACATACAAAAGTATATCCTGATGAAAGGGTTTTAGAAATCAAATTTAGTGATTAAAAAAGTTAAATTTTTTTTAATAGAGTTATTATTAAATTAAAAGAATGATTTATTAAATATGTTAATATATAATTATAAATATAATATTTGTTATTTAAGTATAAAAAATTGAGGTTGAAATAAATTTCTTCATTTTTATAATATTTATAATTATTTTTAATTATTAAATATTTTTCTATCATTAAAATAATATACCCCATACCCTTCTTTTTTATCATCT
>JAJJLC010017609.1:0-14763 GCA_023806825.1 Ophryoscolex caudatus
AAGTAATAAAAGAAAGGCTAGAAATACTATTTTTTTTAAAAAGTATTTTAAAATTATATTGAGATTTTTATAATAGTTATAATAAAAATTTAAATATTTATTCTATTATCTCATCTAAAATATTTATTGCATCATATTTGTCATTTTGTTTATCTATTACTCCAGTTTCAATAGATTTAGAATCTTCTATCCCAATTATTTTATAGAAAGAAAAAGCCTGTCCTACAGTTAGTTTGAAATCACTTAATAATTCCCCTAATTTTTCCATTAAATCATCATCTTTCCCAATTTTTTCTTCCCATAAATCTTCTCTACTTAATTCAAAAGTTAAATCCCTATCCTCATTTACATCAGTTGTTTGCAATCTTCCTACCAAATATCTAGATATGAATCTTCTAACTGCTGCACCTAAATCTTTTATAGTAAATAATTTATTATTATAATTTTTTAATAATTTATTTGATATTTCATTTTTTTTATCTTCTGGTATTTCTTTTTTATATTCAGGTTGTAGAGTTTCAGACAAATCTTCAAAGCATAAATGTTCAAAGAAGAAAAACAAATTCATTAATTTTTGCACAGTTATTTCACTTCCATTATTAGAAAAGAAATCTCTACAATCATCAGAAATTTTTAAATATGATGGAGCACTATTTAATATATCTAAAATTTTTGAATCTTCTTTCATTAATAATTGTTCAGTTAAATAAAATATTATGATTTGAATTGAACCAAAAAATTCTTTAAAATCATATTTCATATTATATTTGGCCATTTTTTCTTTATTCATATCATCTATATATTTCATCACATTTTCTTTTTCTTGGTTATTTAGATCTTTTTGAGGATATTTTAAATAAAAATTGCTTAAGATTTGAGATCTCGCTCCTCTGAATCCTTCTGACCAAAAAGTGACAAAGTTTAATTCATCCTCACCTTCAAATAAACAAACTCCAGGAAGAATAATTTTCCCTAATTCTTCTTCTATAGCATCATAATCATATTCAAATGAATTATAATCAGAATAATTAATTGTTCCATTTTCATTAAATATATGTCTTTGGGAAAATGAATATATAATATCATTTAAGTTAGCATATCTTGTATTTCCAAATCTTTGTTCTAATAATAATATTTGTCCTGGTTTTGCATCTTGAACAGGGATTTTTTTCTGTATAGTATCAACATAATTATGTAAAATACCATTAAAGGCATTTGCATCTACTATTGGTTGTAAAAATGTATTTTGCCATTCAATGAAATTTTGACAAGCAGCTGCAAGATACATTCCAAAACCTAGTTCTCCACAATCATTTAAGAAATATATTAATTTTTCATTAATATCTAAATTTTTTACTTGCATTTCAGGACGACATTTATATTTTTTTGCTTCTACTTTTATTTCATTCCATGCAGAAAGGAAATTTTTGAATTTTTGATTAAATCCTTTTTCTTGAAGAACTTTCTCTTCTTTTAATATTCTTTTCCTTGCATCATCTCTAGAAATTTTGAATGAATAATATTCTACCATATAATTAGTGAATTCATTAAATTGGGGAAGATATTTTAATTTTTTTACACCTTGAAAATCTTGTAATAATTGATTTACTAAGGGGTATTTTGGTTTTTGCTCCATACGTTTAACAAAATCATCCTCTGTTTTATATTTTGTTAAAATGAAATATCTAAAAAATGGATAATTTTTTTCAGGATAATTTTCTTCTATTGGCTCTAGTAATTCTGTAACAATAGTTTTCATATTGAAATTATCAAAATTCAATTGCTCCTTATTTTTTTCATTATATGTAATAAAGTATTTTGGATATTCTTTTATGCATTCTTCTATTAATTTTTCTACTTCATCTTCAAATTTATCTCTATCCTCAGATTTTAATAAATATGCACAATTTTTAATTTTCATTGATAATTTTTTAAATATCATATTCATAAATATTTGAATAGAACCTATATTTTTTTGTTGTAATGATTCTTTTAATAAATTCCAGTCAGTTTGAATTATTTTTAAAATTGACATATTTTGTATAAGATATTTATTTAAATTATTTTCAGGTATATATCCTAAGCAATAACTAAAGAATAGATGACAATATGAAATAAAGTTTAATAATCTATATCCAATATTTGATAGATTTCTAACTTTCTTTTTTTGATTTTCAAAATAATCTCTCGAAATTGAATTAAATCCAAATGAGCAACTTTTTCTAATTGGTTCTATTACTTTTTTAATATATTCATCTAGAAGTAAATTTGGAATATTTTCATCAGGGTCATGCCATCTTGACATTTGAGAAACTTTTTGTTTTGCATCCCTGAATATTCTATAGTGACCTTCTCTTAAAATCATGCCATGATTAGATGCACCTTGATCTTTAATTTTTTTTGGTCCATACCCAATTTTTTCATGGCAAACAGGACAATCAGAAGTCCTATTCTTTGTAGGAAAACCACATGGATCTATATAATAATAATAACCACAACTACATACATAGCATCCACATGAATCTTGATAGTTTTTGAAATGCTCATAAATAGTCTCTAATGTGCTTATATGTAAATCTTCTTTAATATCACCACCAGGGATATAAGATTTTTCTATTGCAATATTATAATTTTTTTGTAATAAAGAATTATATAAATAATTTCCATTATTTTTATTATCTAAAGAATTAACACAATATCTAAATCCATATAATAGAATTTCAAATAATTGTGTATTTATTACTCTGTTTTCATCAAGTAATTTTAATTTCATTTTTTCAATAAAAATTTGATCGTTATAAAATAAATTTAATAAATTAATAATATGATTATTAGGCTTATAACCAGTATATTCAGTATTAAATAAAGATTTCATAAAATTACAAAATGTTTGATATTCATCCTTTTCTTGAATATAATCTTGTAAACCTAAATTAGATATAATTTTATTTATTGTTATTGTTAAGAAAATATCAATGCCATATTTTTGGAGTATATCAGATAATTCTTTAATATCAGTATTGAATTTATTATTTCTCATTATTTCAAATTTTTTAAGTACATCTTTGTATTTATTATAATCATTTTCATCTAAAGGTAAAAAGAAATATGTTAGCATAGACTCATCAGCTTTAGAATCAAATTGGAAATTATTGACAAATTCAATATTATGCTCCAAAAATCTGAAATTTTTAAATTTTTCATAATTACTATCCAAGTAATTATAAAATAATTTAAATATATATATTTTAATCACATTTCCAAAACTTTTATTGTTAATATTATTTATTGCCTTAATAATTTCTTTAAAATCGCCTAATTCTTTATATTTCTCTTTTATAAAATAAACCAATTTACTTAAAAACATTTTAATAAAAACTATTGCATATAATTTAGAAATATGCATATTTTGATCTTGATTATTTTTTTCATCATCATTATTAGTTGAAACATTATCTAAAAATTTTATTAAATCAACAAATATTTTAAATGAGTTATCGAATACAATTCCAGTTGGATTTTTTACTTTTGTATTTTTATTATCATTTGAATATTTGGGATATAATTGTTTCATAATTTCAAAATCTAAGCTTGGTATTAAATCAAAAAATATGCTGATTTTTCCCTCAAAAATATTCATGATTACTTGATCTAAAAAGTCATTTTTTGTATTATTGATTTTTCTAAACATAGGTGATTTTTCTCCATTTATCCTATTTAAATTATCTTCCATATCTTGTGGAGTATAATCAATTACATTTTCTAAAATAATTGTAATAACTTGAGAACTATTTTTAATAAAATCATTATTTGACAAAATTTTTTGTAATAATAATTCTCTAAAATCATCAAAAGTAATTTTTATATATTCATTTAAAAATACATTACTTAAAACTTTATAAAAATTGAAGTTTTTATTTTTTCCTAATTTATCAACTAAAAACCTATAAAATTCTTCTAATTTATTACATAAATTACCATGTTGATTGTCATTATTAATTTGGGTTTCTGCCCCAAAATACTCAATAATTTTTTTCACATTTTCAATATTAGCCATTTTATTAGCATTAAAAGCATCAAATAATTTCAAAATTTCTTGTAAAGAAAATGCTTCTTTTGATCTCAAAGTTAAATTATTTTCTAATTGTAAAGCATCTTGATGTATTTCTTTATAAGTATTAATTAAATCAAATAAATCATCTTCTGAAAATTTGCCTTTAATGTCATATATTTCACTTTTTGAAGTTATTATTCTAAGAATTGAATCCATTGATAAAAAGAATACTTCATTTACTGGGATAGTATATTCTGGATTTCTTTTAGATATTTCATATTGAATTTGTTTCTTATTTATAATATCTTCTATTTGCTCATATAATTCAGGAATTTTAGTATATAATTTTAAAAATATTTTTTGTAAAGAAGTAATTTCTTCTGAATAACTTTCAATAAAATTGATATCTATTGCAATTTTCTTTATTATATTTGATTCTTCTTCATTTTCATTTTGCTTTAAAAAAATTTTTAATATTTGATTTCTTTTTTTTGTCATTAAATTTAAAAATCTTTTATTTTCATCCAAATTATCTATTATAAATATTTTTTCCTCTTCATTTTCTTCATTTTCTTCCTTTTTATCTTTTTTCTTATTTATATTTTGATTTAAGAATAAAGTATAATAATCATTTATTATTAAATCATATAAACTATCTTTATATTCTTTGTAATTATTTAAAATATCTAATAATTTTTGCTCTTTGCTTATAATATTTAAAGTAGAATTATTGTAAGTATTTAACAGTTTAAAATATTTATCAATTTCATCCTGTAGATTTCCCTCTAAATAGCTTCTTAAATTATTCTCATTTTTTCTATATAAATTTGATATATGATCTCTTACCACTTTTAATATTTTATCAAATATTGGTTTTATTCCTGGTAATTTGAATCCTAACATAATATCTACTTTATTGGTATTTGGTTTTTCAGTTATTCTTGTTATTCCATCATTGAAATCTAATTTTTCTAAATATAATTTAGCAATTTTTTCAACAAGTGTTTTTTCTTCAACATTTTCATTTTTTTCATCTTTTTTATCATTATATAAATTCATTTCTTCTTCTATCTCCTCTTTATTATTAATTTGATTATTTTTTTCTTCATGCCATAAATCTTGTTCTATAGAATTTGATAATAAGGAAGAGAAAAATTGATCTTTTTCAACTTTAAAAATTAATATATTCAAATAGGAATTATATATTTTTAATATATTTTTTTTAATCAATGATAATATTTCAATTTCATCACCAACAAAAATATTTTTGTTCTTAAAAATTTTATGAATAGGATCTTTATCATTTACTGTTTGTTTAAATAGGCATTCATTCAATAAAGTTCTTAGTCTTTTATGACTTGAAATAAATTCTATTAATTTTTTTATGTAATTATCTTTATTAAGTCCTTTATATGGGGCGAATATATTATATTTTAGATAACTAATAGAAGTGAATATATTTGCAGTTAATTCCTTATCAAAATTAATACAGGTTTTAAATAAATTAATATTATCCATTAGAATCATTTGTTCCATTTTATAATTATTTTCCCCATTTAGATTATCAATAAATATTTGATAATATCCAGATAAATTAGTTAAAGTTTCTGTAAGGGTTTTTTTCCTTATTTCATTTTTCTCATTTTTAGTTTTTTTATCAATATTTTTTAAATCATCTTTCAATATTCTTGACATATAAACCACAAAAATAAAACATTTAGGATTTTTATTTTGATAATTTTTTTCTTTATTTTCAATAAAATATTTAACATAATTCATGAAATCTCCTTCATGTGGCATAAATTGAATAAGACATATTTTATAATTATCATTATTAAATACCTCATCTATTTGTTTTTCTAGTTCATTTTCTTTTTTAATTGAACTAATTTTTATTTTTTTAATATTATCATCACTAATTAAGCCTAATTTTTTATTATTAATATTTTTTATATTTTTAACTTTTTCTAAATTATTACTAAAAGTATATACTACATTTTTTAAATTATCAATTTGTTTTATGAAATTAGCTAAATTAGTATGCTCTCCTTTTCCATAATTATCTAAAATTGCATTGAAATATTTTTCATACTTTTGTTTAAATTGATTACATTTCATAATAATTAAGATATCTTGAGGCAATGTTAATGCTATTTTACTTAGAACAAAATCAATAATTTCATTATCTTTTTTACCTTCTTTGTTTGCTTGATACACAAGTGCATTGATCTCATCTATATTACAATTAATTAAAAGTTTTGATATATCATAATTTATTCCTTTTAATTCATTTTCATTATATTTTATTAATTCATCTAAAATTAATTTAATATTTTGAGATAATTGAATTAATTCTTTACTTAACAAATATTCAAATGACATTATATGTTTTTCAAATCTATTCAAAAAAGGAGCTTCTTCATTATCAATTTTATCTAAATCTACATTTACTATACATCTAAAATTGTTATTAACAAGTGAAAAAGTGTTTATTGATGAACCAACAGCCAAACGAGCATAATTTTTATTTCCTAAAACTGTGAAATTTTGGTTAAATAAATCATACATTGAAGGATATACAGTTTCTAAATTATTCAAAATTAAAATATTACCATTTTCCATATATGTTTGAATTTTATTCAATACTTTTAAAGAATATTCTTCACTATTTAAATCTTGTTCAAATTTACTTCCTACATAAAAACTATATTCCTTATTTTCCTCAGATAATATTGATGATAATAAAAATGAACTTATTGAAGATTTTGATATAACTAATAAATATCTACTATTTAAATCATTTATATTTTCTTTTATTCTTTTTAACACATTATATTCTTTACTTACTAAAATATTAGGATATTTTTCTTTAAATATATTTTTCACAATTTCAAGAGAAGTTTTTTTTTCATTATCATCAAATTGTATCCCTGCAAAATTTCTCTCAATACTTGAAATTCCACATTCCAATAAAGTATCATCATTTAATTCCTGATTATTTTCTTTTATTATAATATTTCTTGAAGCATTTTTAACTAGATGGTAAAAATCTCTATTACCATGAAAATCCTCTTTTCCATCTCTATTATGTTTTTCTTTTAAAAATTCCTTATATTTAAAATAAGTATAACCTAAATTTTCAAAAAATAGTTTATTTATTTCAGCCAAATTTTCATTATATGATTTTCCTATGATTAAAGAAGTCTCTTTATTATCCTCTTCATTTGGTTCAGGAATTGATATAGAAAGACCTCTATTCATTTTTGAAGCATCTAAAATCCAATTAGATATACCAACAAATGCAACTTTTTTATCTCCTTCATTTTGATCATATTCTAATTCTGAATGCATGACTTTTAATGGATTATTAGGTGAATGCTCAGCTAGACCCATTTCATCAAAAAATATCATTGATATATTTTTTTTCTTGTCTTCTTCTAATAATTTTTTAAAAGCTGAACGAGCTTTAAGGAAAACATTTTCAACACCTTTAGATGTACTAGATAATGAACCTTGATAAGAACTAACCATAAGTTTAGGATAATTTTTAAAAAATGGAGAATCAGAAGAGCTTCCTTGCATTGATTTATTCAATAATTGAAAACTAAGAGATTTACTACAACCCGGCTTTCCAACAATAAATATTGGGACTTTGTTATTAATTGCCACAAATAAAGAAAAAATATTTTCTAATAATGCATTATTTTTTGCAATTCCTTTTTCTAAATTTATATTATTTACAATAAAATTCTCTTCTTTAATGGGCAAATCTATAAAATTAATATTATTAAAATCATTAAATTTTTGGAATATTTTATTCATTCTATCTATTAAAGCATTTCTTAGACTTTTATCAGTTATTCTTAAATAATAGCATACAAAAATACTTAAATTAATAGAGTAAACTTGAATTGAATAATCATCTAAATTTAGATAAAAAATATTATCTTCATCTTCTAATTGCTTATTTTTTTCTTTTTCAATAATATCTTTCTTTCTATTTAAATAATCATAGAAAAATTCATAAAAAATATTAAATCTTCTAATCTCTCTTAATGAAACTGCGGATCTATCATTATTTTCTCTTATAAATTTATGGGCATCAATTATCATATCTCCAGCTAATTTTTTTAATTTTTCCAAATTTAAATCATTTTGGTTTATTTCTTTCCTACCTTTATAATAAATTTTTTCAATTGATTCTTTTATTATGCATCTTATATAATCTTCTTCATGTTCTGAAGTTAGGTTTCCAAAATCAAAAACAAAATTAAGTAATGAATGAGGAAGGGGATTTACAGTATAAACTAAATTACTATTTTTGTTTCTAGAAATTTCTTCTCTTTCCTTATCATTTAATTGCTTTTTTTGTTTGTATGCAAGATTAATATCAAGACCAATTTTTTGATCAAAGTTTTTTCCTTTATTTTCTCTTTGTCTATAAGGATTACAAGCTGCAATAAAAACTATATTTGATGGTAATGGCTTTCCTTGACATGTATGCTTACACATTAATTCACTTATAAGTCCCATTGATTTACATGTATTTATTTCATCTAAGAAAACCCATATTTTTACTTCTTCAAATAATTGTTTATTCTTTTCCCTTATTTTTTTTTCAATTTCATTTTGTTTAGCAATTTCCAATGCATAAGGAATGACTGATTTATTAATAAAGCTTATTATATCATTATCATTAGTTCCAGCATGAATATTTAAAATTTTCATTTTATCAGACTCTCCATTGTTTTTCATTTCAGATAATTTTCTTATAAGTGAAGTTTTACCACATCCTGTTTCTCCCATCATTATTACTGGTATATTTGATCTTATTCTGAGTAAAATTAATACCATTTTAACAAAATTATCAGCAGTAAAAACATAATTTCCTGCAATTTCTTCTAATGATTTCCATTCACTGCCTGTTCCAGATTCAACTGGATTTTTAATATCTAATATATTCTTTAATTCTTCTAAGAAATCTCTTTTTTCAAATTTTTTATCATTATATTTAGGTAAAAATTTTATTTTATCTCTCTCTCTTAGAGCTTGACTATTTTTTAAATTTAATAAATCTATATATTCTTTATCATTTGGATTTTTATTTGTTATAATACTAAAAGATTCTCCTTCTCCTTCATGGAAAAATAATAATGAAGGATCAATTTTATCAAAAGAAATTACTTCATGTTTATAATTAGCTAAATTATTTACTGCATTATTTATGTCTTTTCCTTCATCATAAATGCCACATAATGATTTATGCACATTTTCTTGGCCTTTTAATAAATTTGTGAATGCTCCTTCAGTGAAATGCTTTGTGATTTTAATAAAGCTTTCAACAATAAAAGTCCTAATATAATTAATTTTTTTTCCAGTTAGAATTAATTGATATGCATTAAGGAAAAAATTCTGATTTAATTTTTTAAGTTGAATTGCCAATACATTTATAAATGAAATTATTTGATAATATGTTGGTTCAGGTATTTTTTTTTTTATTTCATCAAAAATTAATTGTTGGCATTCTTGTGGGGATATTTGTTTTGCTGAAACAGCAGTTTTTATTCCATTTTTGTGTTTTTTATCAACAATTACACGTTTTGGAGATGAAAAATCTATAGGAGTTACATTTGGAAAAATCAGGTCATAATCATCTATTTTTTTTTCTTTTAAAGACTTTAAATAATTTGCTACTATTTGAATATTAGAATCTAATTCTTTTGGTACTAATAAAGGAGATAAATTTGAAAGCTTCATTTCTTTAACTTGGAATAATGTCAAAAAAGGAAATTTTTCAAAGAAATTTATAAAGCTATTTGGAATTTCTATTTTTATTTGAATATCTTTAGATAAATAGAATATATCTTCATTCTGACCATAAAATCTTGTAATTAATATAGAAAATAAGAAGTCCATCATTAAAGATATTTGATCAGTATCATATAAATCCAAATGTATTACACAATTTCTATCCAATTTTAATTCTTTTAATCTTTTTATAATTTCTTCATCATTAAGTACATCTCCAAAAGGAAAATAAATATAAGTTTTTTTATTTTTTTTTATATCCATCTTAATTTGAGTTGATTTACCTACTCCTGATTTATCAGATTTTATTATTTCTATATCATTTCCTTCATATATTATTTTTTCAAAATTATTATTTTTAATTTTAAGTACATCTCTATATTTTTTCATTTCTAGATTCTTATAAATATCTGAACTTTTATTTGTATAAAGGAAAATTATGCAAGAATTTAATTTTTCTTCTTCATTATTAAATAAATTATCTAAAAATTCAATCATATATGATTTTTGTTCAAATTCTAATGATTCAAGACCTCCAATAATAAAACAAGAATTAAATTGGCATTTTATTGCTCTATATAAAAATGAAGTAATTTCTTCATTTGTTGTAGTTTTTTTACATAATAATATATTTTGAGCTATTGGATTATTCCCTGTTAAATACTTAAATATCTGGAATAAATCTTTTTCCAGCTTTTCGCATAAAAAAGTATATACTCCTTTAAATTTTTCTTTCAAATTATTTTTGATAATAGTATTTTGATATATTTTCCCTAAATCTAAATTATTTATTTTTAAAACTTCATTTAAAAATCTTTCACAATTGTTTATATTACTTTCAATAATATCTTGTTTTATTTCTGTTTTAAAATTTTTAACATTATTTTTATATAAATCATTAGTTAAGTATTTTAAAAAAGGTTTTATACTCTCTTCGTTATTATTTTTAAAAAATTCATATAATAAATTAAATTGACGTCCATAAACATATCTAAGTAAAGGCTTTGTTTCATAAGCATTTTTTTGTTTTAATCTTAATGCTTTTAAAATTTTTTGTAAATTATCTATAATTTGCAAGCAATTATTTTGTTTTATATCATTTATAAAATAATCATTATTAATGATATATTCTTCCTCTTCTTCTTTTATATTTTTTTGAGCATCTTTCTTAGTTATATTAAATATTATTTTTACATTTATAATTTCAGGATATCCTTTCATAGATATATCATCTAAAATATTAGAAATATTAATGATTTCTATTACACTCTCAATAAAGCATTTATATGCAGAAGTTATTTTTTTTGATAATTGAGCTCTTTCTTTTAAATCTATTATATTTTCTCTTTTTAAATGAACATCATTTTTTGTATCTTTTTGTTTATAAGAGCATATAAAAGATTGCAGTCTATTACTTGATAAAGTAAATATTGCTCCATCAAATAAGGCTTGAATTTGATATTTTAGAACTTCGGATTTATTCAAAGATGCTTGCAAATTTTTTATTTGATTATAATTTGATATAAATTTTTCAAAGTATACTAAAATATCTTTATGTTTAGAAGAATTTTCTTTTAATAAATCTATAATTTCAATATCTGTTTTTTTCTTTAAATCTTCTAATTTTCCTAATTTAAAAAAGAATTCAACGCATTTTTCCATATCCATAATATCATTTACAGTGATGAAATTGTCATCACTTTCTAAAGTCAATTCCTGTAAATTACGACAATCTGGAATTGAAGTTTTAAATAAAAACAAACTTGAATCCGGTTGTTCTTTTAATTTAATTAAGATATCAATATATTTATTTTCTTTTTCATCAATATTAATATTATATTTATCTAATATTTCTTTACAATTTCTAATTGTGTTAACATCTTTTTTTATTCTCAATGAATTAATTAAATTATCAATATCTTCTTTCAAATTAGTTTTTTGTGGCTCTAAATTTTGAAAGAAAACATTAATTGCCAAAGCTATATTAAAAATATATTCTCTTTTTGATATTAAATTTATTTCTTCATATATTTCATGTATATCTTTTTTTTCTTTTATATCAAAAATACTAAATATTTTATCTATTTCTTTTATTAAATCGTTTTCATTTTTTTTAAAAGGTTTAAGACATAATTCTAAAAGATCTTGATCAATTAAATGTATTCCATTATCTTCAAAAAGTTTTTTAAATTCATTAAATTTTTGTTCAGCTTCAATTATGCATTTATCTTCATCATTTTTATACTTTTTTTTAGTATTATTATAAATCTCATTAAAAAATTTACTTTCTTTATCTCTTAATCTTCTTATTGCATTTCCATAATAATTATTAAAATAGTTATCAAAATCATTCTTATAATTATTTTCAAAGAAATTTAAATTATTGTTATTTAATTTAGAAATAATACGACCAATATTTTTAATATCATCTTTATGTGATTGAGGATAAAAACTAACAAAATAACGTAATAACAATTGAAGGGTTTTTAATGTATATTGTATTTGTTTTATTTTTTTTGCTAAATTATCAAATATTTGTTGAGCTTTTTCTTTATCTAAAAAATATATATATTCTATTCTATCAAGTAAAATATTATCATTTTTTTGAAATTTTAATAATGTATTTAAAAGACTATAATTTATCTCAAAATTTTCAATTTTTTTTTGTAAAGATAAAATATTTTCTAATGATTTATTTAAATATGTTATTCCATTATTTTGAAATGAATTTTTGTCAATTATTTTTTCATCTAATAATCCTTTAAAAAAGATATAATTATCAGTTTCATTGTATGAAAAAAAATCAAATTCTTTAATTATATATTTATTTATATAAGAAAAAATATCATTTTTTATATTAGTACTTTCTTTTAATATATAAACTAAATTTATTGGTTTTGAATTTTTTATGAAATATTCAACAATTAAATAATATCAACACTTAATGTTTGAATATTTTCTATTAAAAATTTTTTTATATTTTGTTTTACTTTTCCAGTTATATAAATTAATTTAGCTGCATCATCTATAAAATTTGGACATGTCTGGACAGAATATGTATTTATTAAATTTATAAATCTTTTTTTCATTGATTCTATATATTCATAAGCAGGTTCATTACCTTTTATATCAACATTAAAAAATTTAAATAATAATCCAAAATCTTTCATTTCCTTTATTAATGAAGCTATTTTTTCTGAAAACTCAAAAAGATTTGATTGAAACATAACTTTAAAATTCATCTTTTTCCATAAATTAAAAAATTTATCATCTAAGGAAGAAATTTCAATTCCATCAAATACTTCTAATGGACGATATATTTTGCTCTTATTATCATAAAATTTATTTTGATAAAAATCATCATTAAAAATAAATTCTAAAAGTTCTAAATTTTTTAATTTTCCATTTTTCACTAATTTTATTCCAGTTTCATGAATCAAAGAATCCATTTTATATTTAATATTAAATTTTTTAGAAAAAGATTTTATTGTATTTATTATTTTGTTTAAATAGGATAAATTCTGTAGATTAATATCCTTATTAAAATCAACATATTGTTCTAATATTGCAGGAGAAAATGTAATTAATTGCAATCTTTCTAGTGTTTCATATGATTTCATTTTGTCAATTTCATTCATTATATCTAGTAAATTATCTTCAATTCTAGGTAATATATATTCTTCTAAATCAATAGGCTTTACCTTTTTTTCAATATCATTGTTATCATTTTGTTTTTGAATTTTTTCTTTTTCTTCTTCTCTCAATTTTACAATTTGATCTTTTTCAGCATTTATTACTTTAAGGAAATTTACAAAATTTTTGCCAACATAAAAAAGTGAAGATAAAACTTGATTATAATCTTTTGCTTTTTCTATTAATTTACAAATCTGTTCATTTAAAAGAACTAAATTTCTAAAAGTATTTTGATATTTAAAAAATTTGTCACATAAACCATCAAATACTTTTTCATCATTTAAGAGCTCTTTAACTTTATCTTTTTGGAAATTAATATTAAAATAAAGAACAACAAAATAAAATAATTCTGTTATTGATTTTCTTGAACTTTCTTTTTCTACCCTTATTTTTTCAGGCTTTTTTATCATCATATTTAATATATTTTTCATTTGTTTTAATTTTTGTTCTGGAGCATTTCCCAAACTGTTTATTTTTTCCGGTTTAAATGACATTAAATGTATATGAACAGTTTTACTAGCAAAACATTCTAAAAATACTAAAAGATAAAATAAAAAGTCAAATTTTTTATCATTTCCAGTAAATAACATTTGGGTAGATAAAATAAAATCCTCATTTTCCTTTGAACTTTGTACTATTTTTAATTTCTTCCTTAAAAAATTAATAAAAATTTCAAATTGTTGTTCATAATTTATTTGAATAACATCAATATTTTCCATTTTAAAGTTATAATCATAAAAATCTTTATGGATATTTTTAATTTTAAAAGTATATTCAGATTTATCTGATTGACCATCCTCTTTTTTTTCTTCCATAATTATAACTACATTAAAATCTTTTTTTTTTGGTTCACAATTATCTGGGAATAATTTAAAACGATATAATTTAGAAATTAATGAGTTTCTTATATTTGAAGAATCTTTTTCTTCTACCATTTCAAGTGTATTAGAATCTTTATATTCTGGAGATAAATATATTTTGAATTGTTTTGATTTATCATGACTTTCAATAAAATAAATAAAATGATACTCTTTACCATCCATATTTTTAATTTCTTCATTACTTTTTTCCACATGTTCCTCTATTATTTGATTTCCTTGTTGACTATTTTCCATTAAAAAAAATATTTTTTTTTTATTTATTTATAAAAGTTAAAATGGTACAAACAAATGTTTAAAAAAAGTTAGTAATAAGAGTATAAAAATGTT
>JAJJLC010017610.1:0-14563 GCA_023806825.1 Ophryoscolex caudatus
TTTGTCCAATGGTAAAATTATAATTTTCATAATTTGAATTTATTGATAATTTTTTTTGAATAATAAAACCAGTAATATCAGAACCTCCATTTAATATGCCTTCAATTGACCAAATAAGTTCAATAAAATTTGGACATACCTTTTCTTTTATTAAAGTAATAATATTAGGGGGTTCTGCAAATAAAACTTTTAATCCTTCACTAGATTGGGAATATCCTCTATCATTTTTGGTACTTATATAAAAAAAATAAATTTTTCCCGGTGTAATAATTGGATTACTACTATCTTGCTTATTTTGAAAAATTATAATATTTTTTGTATCAATATTATTTTCTTCATATATTAATTTATCATCTTGATTTTCTTCATTCATTTCTATTTTATAAAATTGTAATTCCTCTTTAATATCTTCATTTGTAGTATCATTTGACCATGATAACTTAATATATGGTGTAACATCAAATACAGACATAGATTCTAAAATTAAAGGTTTCATCTTTTTGGGAATGGAATTAAATTTTACTTCTATTACATCTGATTCACTTGAACCTACTTCATTTTGTGTAATTATTTTAAAATAGTATTTTTTTCCTAAAACTGGGACCTTAAAGCTATAAGTCATTATATCATTATTTATATTACTATTTTCAACTATTTTAGTTTGTTCCTTATTGTCATATTTAAAATAAATAAAATATTTTAGATTATTACTATAACCTTTTTCTATTTCTTCTGAAAGAATAGTCCAAGATAATTCTCCTTGATATCTGTCATAATTATCATTTATATTTAAATTTTGAACACTAGAAGGAATATTTATTGCATATCCTATGACTTCATTGGACCATTTATATTGATTTTCTTGATTATTTTCTAGAGAATATTTATTTATTGCTCTGACTTTAAATTTATAATTATTTCCAGGGATAATATTTTCAATAAAATAAAATGATGTATCTTCAATTTCTTTTATTACATTTGAATTATTATCTTGGATATTTATAATATTAATTTCATAAGAGCTTATTGTTAATCCACCATTATCAAAAGGCTTATCCCATGATATTTTAATTCCAGAAGAACTTTGTTCAATTATCTTGAGATTTAAAGGAGAAGAAGGATAATATGATGGTATTACAATTAACTTATCTGATAATTCACTTTCTCCTATAATATTAATGCAACTTACTTGAATATAATATTCTTGGCCCTTAATTAAATTTTGAAAAGTATATTCTAAATCATTATCATTTGTAATTTCATCAGTAGATATTTTATAATATTTATTTTCATTTTTATAAAAAATAAATTCTTTAATTTGAAGAGGAATTTCTGAATTTCCACCAGTTTCTTCATTAGACAAAGAAGTTGTTATTTTTACTTGAATAGTTGAAATAGTAAAACTGACTAATATTGGGACATCTAGTTTTTTTGGTTTTAATCCTGCAGTAAAAACTATTATATTTGATTTTATACTTTCCAATTCTGCTTGATTTTTTCCAGTTATATAAAAAGAATATTTCTTCCCTGGAAACAATTCATCAATTAATTTTTCTGAACTACCTGGTTCTACTTCAATTTTTTTAATTATTTCAGATTTCTCAGAATTAGAAGTATCTATATTATCCCCATCTATAGAAGAAGATTCATAATTACAAGATAAACAAGTTTGATATATTATATAATTCAAAATTGGTATATTATTATTTATATCTAATGGATCCCATTGTATTTTAACTTTATCTGGATATAATTCATTTTTCTTTTTACTAAATCTTAAATTTTTTACTTGTTCTGGGTTTAATAATAGCTTAACTATTGTTTCTCCTCCAAAGTTCAAAGGTTCATTTAATAAGTTATTTTGTTCATAAATAATATTACTTAATGCATAAGTAAATCTATAGGAATTTCCTAATTGTAATCCATTTATAGTATTTACATTATTTGTAGAATTAATAATTATTTCATTATTCATTTTTATAATATATCTTGAAGGAATAATACCACCATAAATATTTTCCATTTCTGAAAGACTTGGAATTTGTAATGTGATACTTTTTGATTTTGGACTTGTAAAATATTTTAATTCTTTTTTAGGTGCAAAAGGGATTTGTCCTATTAAGACTGTTAAAGGATAACTTTTTGGACCTTCCCCAATAATATTAATTGAAGAAATAGTAATATATATAAAATCTCCTTCTTTATAATTTGATGATATCTTTTCTTTTAATTCAAATTCATTGCTATTAACTGATAAATCTGAATTACATTCCTGAGTTATAGAATTTGAATAACAAACTTTATAATTTAAAAATGAAGTTTCATTTTCAATTATATCCCATTTAATTTTAATTAAAATAATTTTTTCTCCTGAAGTGTCATCCAAAACTCTCCTAGATGTTTGTCCAAATTTTATCCCATTTGGGCTGGTTATCCCATTCTCTGTGTTTTCTGTATCAACTCCTTGGACTAGTTCGTTTGAATTTTGAATTTTTCTTTCAATTAATCTAATATTTTGAGGAAAAGAAAGTAAATATCCTGTATAATCATTTGATTCTTTTTCTGAAAGTTCTATTGAACCTATTGAATTTTCAACAAATAATTTAAATTTATATTTTTTCCACAAATCTAAATTATTCACAGTATAATAAAGATTAATTCCTGAATAAATTTTTATATATTCTGAATTTGAACCAATTACTTTCATATAGAGTATATATTTAATATCATTTTTGCATCCTCCATTATTCTCTTCATCTATTTCTTTCCAATAAATATAAAAAGAATTATTTCCAATTTTATTTATAGTTAAATCAGATTCATAAATAGTTGGTAATGTTTCAGTAAATTCAGCAACAATTATTGAATTTTTATTAATTTTACTTTCACCAAGTTTATTCAAACTTGTAACAGTATAATAATAGTTTCTACAAGTTATAAAAGAATTATCACTATAAGATAAAATATCTATATTAGGATTTATTGAATTTTCAAATTCTTTTAAATTTTTTTTATTTATAAAAAAAGAATCTTCACTTCTATATAAAATATATTTTATTATTGGACTTCCACCATTTTCATTTGTAGGACTAAAATTAATTGTTATTTCAGATTTTGTTTTAGAAGAAATATAAATATTTGAAGGGGGATCAGGTAATCCATAAATTTGAAAAGTCATAACATCACTTAATGGTCCTAACCCTATTTCATTTACTGCCTGTATTTGAATTTTAAGATTTTTCCCTTGTTCTAAATTACTAAAAAGATACTTATTTTTGTATGAAATAATATATTTATTTAGTGAATAAAAATTTTCAACATTATATTCTATTATATAAATATTATAAAAATCAATATTTTCATTCTTATTTTTATTCCATGATATTACTAAAGAAGATTTTGTTCTAGAGTTTTGGTCAACTTCAATATCTTCTATTTTTGTTGGCTTTAATATAATCTTTTTTTTGATTACAAATTCTTTTGATTCTAAAAAATTATTTTCTCCATCATCATTATATGATTTAATTGTTATTTCATAAATTGTATCTTTTATAAAGCCACTTATTTGAGCAGTCATTAAATATGGAAAATTTATTTGAGTTATTTCTTGAATTATGCTATTTTCTAAAATTCTATTCTTATTTTCATCTAATTTAAAACCTTCAATTTTATATTTAGATATTGCTTTATTTTCTTCTTTTTCTATGTTTTTCGTGTAATTCCAAGCAAAAGTGACCATACAATTTTCAGTTAATAAATTTATATCTTGAATAAAAAAATTATCTGGGGGATCAGGTTCAAAATTAAATTTAACTTTAATAGTATCACTTTTTTCACCTTCTCCAACAGTATTAACCCCTGAGATATAAAAAGAATAAGAGTGACCATATAATAAATTATCTATTATATAATAATTATTTAATATATCTGCCACTTTAATAACTTCAAAATTATTACTTTGAATATTATTATCTTTATAATAAAGATTATAATATAAGTTTTGTAATTGGTTTATAATTCCAGAATAAGGAGTATATTTCCAACTTATTTTAAGTTGTTTTGGTTTTATAATTTTATATTCTATATTTTCTTCAATTATTTTATTGGGAACTGAAGCACAAATAAATTGTTGAATATTAGTTTTATCACTTTCTCTATTAAAAATATCAACAGCAGTCACATAAAATTCATATATTTTTGATGATTCAATCTCTGTTATTTTATATGTTAAAATTTGACTACTAATTTTTTTTTCAAAAGATGAATTTTCTTGACCTTTTATATATAAATTATATTTAATAATATTTATATATATTTTAGAAGGTGGACTCCATTTTATTTCTATAGAAGAATAATCTGATTTAACTAAATTTATTTCTCCTGGTGGAGAGGATAAAGGATATGTTATACATTCTATATATGAAGATTTTTCAGATTCTCCTGCTTCATTTCTCTCTGAAAGTGTATATACATATTTATTAAATGGAGATAAATTTTCATGTTTATATAAATTTAAATTGCCTTCATATATAATTGATAAATCATAAAAATCTTTAACAATATATAAAATAAAATATTTTTCTGTACTTGAAGAAGAAACATCATTTGATTTTATTAATAATTCACAAAAATTATTATCAAAATTATTAAGTTTTAATTGAGGTTTGTTTGGCAAATTCATAGCTTTTATTTTCAGAATATTTTCACTTTTTTCACTTTCTCCAATTGAATTAACTGCAGTGATTCTTAAATTATAATATTCATTTTCATTGGCTTCAATTGTACAAGTATTATAATTATAAGGAATCATTTTTTTCTTTTTATTTTTGTTTTCAATTATATCAGTTTCAGGGATTGATGTAGTCTCACTTGTTTCTGTATTTGTGATACTACTATCATATAGACATTCTATTATATTATTTTCCTCTGGTGTTTCATTATAAATATAAAATCCTTCCAAAAAAACAAGATTAGAATTAATTGAATCTGAATAATCCCAAGAAATAACAATTCTTGAATTTGATATAGATTTTAATATTAGGCCGTCAGGAGATGAAGGTTTTAATGCAAATAAAAATTTTTTTTCTTTGCTTATATTACTTTTTCCAACTTCATTATAGGCAAAATAAATAGTACCATAATAGTGACCATTAATTAATCCATTAACTATAGTTTCATATATATTATCAATATATTTTCCATTATAAACTAATTTATATTCAGGAAAAGATTCATTGTAATCTTTTATATATACATCATATCCAATAAGTGGTAAAGAATCTGTATTTTTTTGAGAATTGTTCCATATAATTTTGACTGAATTTAATGAAATAATATCAATTTCTGGTTCAGAATCTATTTCCGGTTTGTTTGAAGCATATCCATATACTGTATTACTTTGATCACTTTTATTTTTTTCGTTTACAGCTCTTACAAAAATTCTATATTTATGGTTAGCAGTTAAGCTTGATATAATATAAGTTTGAAAGTTAGTCTCCTCTTCAACTTTCATAGATGAATCTAATTCTATATCAAGATAATTAATAATATATTTTAAAATTGATTTCCCATTTATATATAGAGGTTTACTCCAAGATATGGTTATTTTTTCATTTTCTTGTGAAATAATTTGTAAATTTAAAGGAGGAGAAGGTTTTAAACTTGTATAAAAAGAAGAATAATATAAATCACCTTGTCCTAAATGATTAAAAGCTGAAATTTGTAATTTATATTCATGTCCTATTAATAAATTTTCTATTAAATAATTATTAATTAATGAAGGAGATATATCATTATCCAATAATTCATATTCATTATCATCATTTTTTGATATTAAAATTTGATATTTATATATAAATCCCAAATTTTCATTTTCATTTGCTTTCCACATAATATAAACATTACAATAATTTTCAGAATTTTCATTTTCAAATTTATTTTCTAAAGGAATTATTTTATTTACTTTTAAACCTTTTGGTTTTTTTTGGAAAATCTCCTGCATAGAAGGTATAAATAATATTTTCTTCTGGCCCTTTTCCTATATCATTTTCTGAATAAATATAAAAAGTAACTTTGTTTTCAGAATCAAGGTTATCTTCTTTAAAAGTAGTCATTAAATTTTCTGAAGAATTAATTTCTTTAGTATATATTGTTTTTTTAGTTTTCTCCCCATCATTAGTAATTCTCATAATTACATATTTCTTAATATTTGAACCACCATTGTCTTCTGGTGGATCAAATATTATACTAACTTTATCCCATCCATATGAATATCTTCTTACATTTAATACTTTAGATGGGACTAAACCTGCATAAAATTCAAAATAAGAATAAGATTCACTTTCTCCTAAATTATTTATTGATTTAATAATAATAGAATATTTTTCTCCTGGAATTAGATTTGTTAAAATATATTCATTATCAATAGTTGTTATTGAAGTATCAAAAAAATATTTTGAACTAATATATATTGAATATCCAAGAGTTTCTATATTATTTTCTATTTTATCATCTTCCTCCCAAGATAATATTAATGAAGTTTTATTCAATCTTTTTTTAATTTCAATATCACCTGGCTTATTTGGATATTTTGAACAAACTACTTCAAGAGGAAAAGACCATTCTCCTTCCCCTATATCATTTATTGCTTTTAACTTATAAGTTATTTTATTTCCTAAAATGTAATTATTTTCTAATATTTTATGTTTTATTATCATTATATTTGGATTATTTTTATCAAAATTAATTTCATTAGAATTTATATTTATATTCTCATTTATAGTTATATCACTTTTTTGATATTCATAATTTAATTTATAATCTTTAATAAGTAAAGAATTTTTATTAATATCCAATTTAAATTTTAAAAAAATGATATATGAATTTTCAATTGTTTCTTCTTGTGCTTCTTCAGTAATGTCATATAGACTTAATTCATAGGGAATAGAAGGGACTTTTCCATAATAAAAACTTGTATAAATTGGTTCAGTTTCTCCTGCCGAATTATAAACAGTTAAACATATATGATATAATTTTGATTCAATTAAATTTAATTTTGTACTATTTAATATATAATGAAAAATTCCACTTTGTCTATATGTATCAAATATAATTGTATAATTATTTAATATACTATTTTCAATATAATTTTCACTTATATATAATCTATATCCATTTATATTATTTTCATTAAAATCAATTTTGTTCCATATAACATTAAAATCGCCATTTTCATATTTAACTTTAAATTCAAAATTATCTGGAATAGAAGGGATATCATCTAAAAAAATTTCAACTTCATCACTTTTTTCACCTTCATCAATTAAATTTTTGGCACTTATTTGAATTTTATATTTTTTATTTATTTCAAAATTTTCTTCTTTAATAATAATTATATTATTTTCACATTCACTTAATTGAATTTCTTTTTTTAAAGGAAAGAAGCCATTACTACAATCTTCACATTTTATATTTATTATATAGTTTATAATTGGTAATCCTCCATCATAAACAGAATTATCATATAAAATAGATAGAGATTTGTCTTCTTTGTTAAATTTATTAAAAATGATAGGGCTCATTTTATCAGGAGCTTTTGCAGAATATGCATATATTTTAGTTTTTTCACTTTGATAGGCACAATTATATGCATTAATTTCAAAATAATAATAAGTAGAAGGTATAATATTAAATTTATTATCAAAAACAAAATGTAATTCATTACCATCATATAAAAGAGTATTGCCTCCATTATAAATCCTATATCCATAAATATCACATCCTCCATTATTTTCTGGAGGTTCCCATATTAAAACTATCTTATTTACATCACTTAAATTTTTTACCCAATTAAAATTTTTAACTTCACTAGGTGCATTCCCTGCAAAAAAAGTAGCATAATCACTCCATTCTCCATTTCCATTAAAATTGTATGCTTTTATTTGAATAGTATAATATTTATAAGGTTCTAATTCTGTGAATTCTTTCATAATAGATAATTCTTTTTCTTCTTCTTTAAAATTTTTTCCAATTTCAGAGCCATCATTAATTCTTATACCATAATTTAAAATTCTTAATCCTCCAGTATCATTTGGCTCTTCCCAACTTATAGATAAAGAATTTGAATTATGTGATTCTAATCTAATTTTATTAATTTTTTCCGGTACTCCGGTTGAATCAATATCATAGATTTCTGATTTTTCTCCTTCCCCCATTATATTAAAGGCTGATACAGATATTTTATTTTTTATTTTTACATCAAAAATATTTTGGAAAGTATATTTATTAATATTAGATTGAACTGAAGTTATATAAACATCATTTAAATATATTTTATATCCCAAAATAGGTGAACCGCCATTTGAATCTGGTTTTTCCCAAATTATTTTTATAATTCCTTTTTTTTGGAGAAGAATTGCTTTTTTTCTAATTTTTTTGGTTTTTCAGGTTTTGTTGCAGCATACATGGGAAAAGAAGGTTCAGATAAAGGTCCTTTTCCATTTTCATTTTGTGCTAAATATCTAACTATTATAGGAGTATTTGTGTCTGAATTTTCTGGTTCATATATATATCTGAAATTTTGTAAGTTATCAATTACTTCTTCATTTTCATTTATATATAAATAATATTTTGTTATAGGAGCTCCATTATTTTGTAGAACTGGTTCAAAAGTGAACTCTAAATGATTTTTCTTTGTCTTAGAAATATCTATAGAAGGAGGAGAAATAGGTTTTCCTGGTTTTCCAGAATAAAGATAAATAGTTTCTAAATAATTACCTTTTCCTATTCTTGTATGGGCATATATCCTAAATTTATAATACTGGCCATATTTCAATTTATTTGATATTGAATTCATATCATAATGAGTTTCAGAGCCAGAATAAATTTCTATAAAATTATCTGAAGAATCTGAAATAAATTCACTATATTCAAGATGATAAATTGGAGAAGAATCTGAAATAGGATCCCATTCTATAGAAATAATATCATCATTTTTTTCTGATTTTATGATGTTTAGTTTAGATATAGGATAACTAATTAATTTGCAAGTTATTTCCTCACTTAAGACAGATTCACCTTTAAGATTTGTAGAGGAAATTTTAAATTTATATTCTGTATTTAGTTGGACATTTAAATCATCATTGTTTATTGTATAAAATAAAATATCTAGATCAAAATTAATTTTATTTTTATCTAATTCAATTATTTTTTCATTTGAATCAGTTTCATATATAATATATTTTTCAATTTCTAAGCATCCATTATCAGTTGGCTTCTCCCACTTAATTGTAATACTATTTTTTATTTCAATATCTTGATAAAATTTTTCAATTTTTCCTGGAGATGAATAAAAATTCAAATTCTTTTTAATATTTTCTACAGGATATAAATCTGTGTAAAATATATTACTATTTGAAATATTCATTAATTTTAATTCTATGCTTTCAGTATAATATTTCATAAAAAAAATGACTGAAAAATCTCTTATATAAATATTTAACCTAAAAGAATAAACTAAATTTCTATCAAGTTTTTTTGAAGTTGTAAAAGAGTATTGTGTTAATAAAGGTAGATTAAAGGAATCTATAACTAATTCTTCATCAAAATATAATCTAATATTATTTTTATTTGAATATATTAAAAAATGATAAATTTCTTCATTTTCTGGTTTAAAAAAAAAAATATATTGAATACTTGTATATAATTTATCATATAAATTGCCTAGTAAGTCATTTTGCCCTAAATCTAATTCAAGTGTTCCTTTTTCTTTTATTTCAGATTTGAATGGATTTCCATTAACAAAATAATTATTATAATAATTTATTCTTATTCCTTTTTTTAAAACATATGATGATAAAACACCAATTCCACATCCTGAAAAAGTATCATTGATTCTTTTAATTTTAAAATTAGCCTTATATTTGGACGTTAGTGTATCAATTTGATCTTTTATTAATAATTTTTTTTCTAGTCCAAATTTTCCTTTTATTTCTGAATAAATAATATAATCTTCATTATTTACTTCGTTAGAAAATGAATCTAATAAATTAATTATAAAAATAAAATTATCATTTTCATTTTCATTACTATTCATTCTAATATCTAAAGAAGTAGATTCAAATGAATCATATTTTGAAAATATGTTTGAAGGTTGATTAGGTTTTAAAACCAATGTATATATATTATCTATCTTTTGGCCATTTATATATATAGAAATTTCATAATCATTAGAAGAAACTTTATATCCTATATAACTAAAAATAAATTTGCCATAATTACCACTATTTGTTGAAGAATCATATGATATTAAAATAGGGCTTATTTTTTCATTATCTGTTTTTGAAGTTATTGTTGCGCTCAAAAGAATATTTTCACATGTATAAATAATATTTTGGTAAGTTTGGTCATAAAAAGTTAAAGTAAAATATGATTTTATTCCAGCAATAGCTTCAGAAAGGCCTTCCCCTTCAATCTTAAATTTATTACATAAGCTTAAGTCATCTTTCTTTGAACAACTAAGTGTTTCAAAATTATTATATAATTTACTTGATCCTTCATTTTTATAACTAAGCTCAATCTGTAAATTATAATTCCCATTATTATTAATATTGCATGTGACTTTATAATTTTTATATTCATCATCAAATATTATATCACAATTTATTTTTGAAAGTTTTTCTTCATTTATTAAATAACAATTTATTAAAATATCTTCATTAATTCTATTTTCTTGTAATATATTATCATATATATCATATATATTTAAATTAAAAGCAAATTTATTTTCAATATCTAACAAGCATTTCGAAAAAATTTTTTCATTTATAATTTCTAATGATTCAATATCAGTTTTACCTGTTTTAATAAAAATACTTTTTTCCTGACTACTGTATATATCACAATATAAATTTGTTTGAGGTATAATTTGCTTTTGAATAGAGTCACTCTCCCAAGACATTATTACTTTAGATAAAATCTCATCCCTATTTTTAATATATATTAATTTTATAGGTATATATTCATCTTTTTTTAAATATATATTTACAAAATTAGGAGTATGTTTTTCATTTTCAGTTTTTTCATTTATAGAATCACTAAAATTTATAACTATTTCATCATCTAAATAAAGTATAGCCTTACCAAATATATCTAAATATATTGTATATATTTCACTTGTATCAGATTTTAAATATCCTTTCCATTCTATAGAAATTAATTCAAAAGGCAATTCATCTTTAAAAGATAAATAACCTGGAGAAAAATTTATTTCTGGATCAATTTGTGTATAATATTTATTTATATTATTCATTTTATTTATTAAAGATTTATGATAATTTCTATCTTGTTTATTTAATAAATTATAAAAATCAGCACTTTGATAATAATAACCTACTAGTCCATAACTATCAATTATTTTTAAAGAAATACTATACTCAGTAGATTTAGTTATAATTAAATTATCAAAATAATAATTATAATTATTTGAGGATTTTGAATAATTCCCTTGGAATAGAAAAGTATTTGAAATATTATTTTTATCCATAAAATCTAAATATATTTTTTCATTTCCTTGCTCTTCTATAATATTTTCATATTCATCCTTTAATAAAACTTTTATAGAAGTTATTATTTCTCCTGCTATATATGAGGGTGATATTGATGAGTCTGAACTATCTTCAATTTTAATTATACTCTTTTCTCTAGGTTTACTAGAGAATAAAATAAAATTTTCAATTGGTGAATTTTTAATATCATTTCCTGTATCTGATTCACTTGTCTTTAATAAAATATTAAAATTATATGTTCCAACATTTGTAAGTTGCTTTGAAAAGGTATAAATTCCATATTCTTCATATTCTATATTTTCTGTTGAGATTATATTTTCATTAAATATAGTCTTAATTGAAAAACTTTGTCCTTCTTGAAGTTTTTCAACTATATTTTCATTCTCATCTAAGCATATTATTTTAAATTTTATAAATTCTCCTGCATAATATTTATTTTTTTTATTAATAATTTCAACATATGATTTAATAAAACTTGGTGTAGAAGGAATAACAGTAATATCTAAAGTAGGAATTAATAATTTATTTAATAATATTTTAGTTTTATAAATCCCAGCTTTTGTTATAGAATTATATTTAATTTTATAACATCCATAATCATTTTCACTAACATCTTCAATAACTCCTTCTAGTTTTATTTCTTTATTAGTATTTTCATTTGATATCAAATAAATTTCTTTAGATATATCATTATTATCATTTATTTTTATTTTAATATTATTACCATATATATCTCTACATTGATAATTAATTTCAAAATTCATTCCACTTTCTATTTGTGTTATTAGGTTTTCTTTATTATAAACACATTTTGTTGCATCCAAAATAGAGGGTTTTATAATTAAGTCAAAAGGGCACTCATTAATAATTTTTTCATTGATATAAATATATAAATTATATTTACCTGCTTTTAAAGGTGAGATAGTTAATTCATATGTTCCATCGTTATTTGATTTAGCATTACCTGCATAAATTTTTTTAAAATTATTATTCTCATTATTATCTGATTGAGATATTCCACATATATTTTCTGTATTTTCTTGCCCTTCTTTCCATTCAGCTTTAAATTTTATATTCACTGGAAAATAATCAGGTTCTGAACTATATTCATTATTCATAACATCAAAAAGTTTTAGGTTTAATTTACTAATTAATCCTGCAATTTGGGAAAGATTATCTTTATCTGTTGTTATTTTAGAATAAATTGGACTTATTTCTCCGTGTTTGACAATGATATCATATGGACTATTTTTAATAGAAGTTATCCCAAATTTAATTTCCACAGTATATTCCCCTGGGATTAAAGGTATAAATTCACCATAAAAAAATGGGTTTGAAATGTCTGTTTTATTTAATTTGGATTGAAAATATAAATTTCCTTTTTTTTTATCAGGATCTTTATTAATAATATTTATATCAAAATTAATAATATTATCATTATTTATAGTTTTAATTATTTCATCATTACTATTAACTGGTATTATATTAAATTTAGAAACTTTTCCAACAAATAAAATTTTTTCATTCTTTTCTACGTAGCATTTGGCTGGATGTATATTACCATTGCTAATTTCCACAACTTTTGGGGTATCCCCTACAATTTCAGGAAAAAATAAAAATTCACTAGGAATAATTTCTTTTGGTCTGGAAGAAGTTTGCCAAAATAATTTTATCCTTGAAGGGCCTTGCAATTGGACAAATTCAATTCTTATCCAATAATATTCATTTTCATTCATATTATACTCAAAAAAGCATGAATCACATGGTGTGCTTAAATGTTCTAAAACACTTTTATTATTTATATATATTCTAATTCCATCATCTGAGCTTATACTAAAGGTAAATTTATTACTTTCTGGAGATAATAAAGCTCCAATCCACCTTATTGAAATAAAATCTTTTAAATTATTGATAATATTTGTGTTTTCAGTCCAACTAAAATCTATTTTATAATCTATTTTTTCTTCAACAAAAGGTTCTAGAAACCATACATTATTATAATATTGTCCTAAAAGCCCCCCTTGAATTAATTGATATACAAAAATTATTATTTTTCCATTTCCAAAAATTGAATATTGCACTTTATATTGGCCATTTTCATCATTTATTTTTTCAAAAGTTTTAATTATATAATCTTCATCTGATTCAAAAATATTTTGATTATTTTCATCTATTTGCTTTTCACATATAAATTTATTATTATCATTTTTTATAATGCAATAATCTTGTACATGAAGCATAAAAATACTTTCCACTGAAGTCATTTCTTGATTATTATTATTATAAGCCTTTAATGTAATTTCAACAGAGGGAGTAGTAGATGAAAAATTTTCTAATCCATTCCCTGATATTATGCAATTTTGAGAATTGGCTCTCATTTTAATTTCAATTTCTGTTTTTGCTGCATTTTCTTCATTTGTTAGAAAATCAGGTATATATGTCACAACAATATAATTAATGGGATATATTAAAAATTTATATGTATTTCCAGATTCAAGATTGTTGCTTATAATTGTGGAAGTTTGTAAAGAGGTAATTTCTTGATATTCAGAATTTAATTCAGGCCCTCTTATATTTATTGCTTTATACTTTATTAAATAATTTTGTATAGGGGTTCCCCCATCATCTGCAGGGGGATTCCATGATAAAAAAACTTTATTATCTGTTGAAGTAAAATAATTAATTGTGATTTGATTCATTGATGATGGAATTGTGGCACAATATATTGAATTTTTTGGAGAATTTTCTGAACTCATATTATTAGTAGAATAACTATAATATACAACAATCAATTTTCCTTTATCACAATTTATTTCAATTATATTATTATTTTGTTCTTTTATTATTTCCTCATCTTCTATATTATATACAAATTTATAAATAATGCCATTATTATCTTCTATTTCATCTGCTTTTATCTTAATTATTTTTTGAATGGAATCATAAGATAAATATTGAGGAGCATTAGGAATATTACAAAAAATAATTATAATTTTTAA
>JAJJLC010017611.1:0-14518 GCA_023806825.1 Ophryoscolex caudatus
TAATATATATTTATTTTAATGTATATATATTATTAAAAATATTACTGAATAATCTTTATCAAAATTCCAATATCAAACATTTGTAAATAATATAAATAAAAGTCAAGCCAATAAATTAAAAATTTTTTAATGATAATATCAAATAGAAAAGAAATTAAATATCACTATGAAATTGGCAAAATCAGAATGAATTAAAAAAATATGAAAATAAAGGTTAGATAAAATAGTAGCTTTGAATAAAGACTTAATGATAAAAAAACAAAAATTATACTAACAATAAACCTTAAATATATATTTTAAATGAAAAAATTTGAATTAAAATAATAAAAATTAAAATAATAAAAATTAAAATAATAAAATTTATTTAAAAATATCACAGGAAATTATTTAAGAAGATAAAAAAACAAAATCAGTAATATATTAATTAGAAATGATTTAATATTAGATGTTCATTTAAATTATTATAAATATTTAAAAATATTTAAGAATTCTCTAGAATTGGTGAAACTTTTACACAATATCTTAATTCATTATTATTATTTGGAGTTTTGAAACTAATTATATAAATGATTTATGGGAATTTGATATAATTAGGAATTTTACTTACAAAAAGAAAAATTTTAAGAATGAAATACATAATAATCCAAGATATGGCTAAAGAATTAAATTTCCATATCCCCATATTTAATTTTTCCCATCCTTTTTCCTAATCTCAAAAAATGGAAGCCTGAACTGATAATAGTGCAATTTTTTAACTAATTTTAACTCATGGTGTAATTAAGTGAGAGGTAAGATAAGTAATGATTATATAAACATGGTGATATATTTAAATTAAATAATTAAAATACCTTAGAAGATATTTTAGTTTATAATATATTTACTAATAAAAATAATTATAAACTTTTTTCTTATGTAATAATAATGAATAAATATTATTAAATTTAAGTTAAAAAATTTTCTATATTCTATGAGTTTGATAAAAGGTTGAACCAAAAAAATTTAAATATCCAAAAAGAAATCATTTAGCTTAAGTAATTTGATAGAATATGATAGCTCATTGGGTAAAGATTTATTTAAACAAAATTTTAGAGATAACCAGAAGGATAATTTTATAAATGATAATAATAGTTTTAAAATAATTATGGCAAAAAAAATGGAAGAAAATTTCTATAATCATATTTTAGGAGATTTCACGGATTTGAATTTAGGGATTTTTATTTAGATTATAAACAAATATTAATTTTAAAATTCAAAAAATCATTTTAGTTTAAAAACTTTTCAAGAGTTTATCTTTCATCAAAACTTATATTATCTTCAGAACTAATTATTCAAGGTAATAAATTAAATATTTATAGAATTGAAGGTAAATCATTATCTTATTGGGTTAAATGATAGAATATGGAATATATAAAAAATTAAAGTGAAAAAGTTTTCCACTTTCTAGAATAAAGTTAAAGATATATATAATATTAAAATGACTTTATTCAAAAAGAAAATGAGACTAAAAATTATTTTTATAATAAATATGAAAGAATATTCTATATTTTAATGTTAAAATAAATTTTAAAGAAACAAATAATTTATATATTATTTTTATTGTTTTAGAGATGCATTTGTTTTATTTGAGCCTAAAATTAAAGGGAAACCTCCTTTCACAAGATAAATGATTAGTTTTAATTTTAATAAAATACTAAATCATATAACTATAAATGGAGGAAAAAATATCAAAAGGATTTTTGTGAACCTTTTTATTTTGGGGATAGAAAGTTTAAAATGGATAAATTTTAAATACTGGATTGTGGCATTGACTTAATATTTTTTTTTAATTGAGTTATCTTTCATCTATTCTTATTAGATAGCATAAAAATTTAATGAAGTATATTAATGTTGATTGGATTTAGGGTTCTATAGAAGTTATTTATAAAAAGTCTAATTTTTTTAAAATTATTAACTTTATCTTATTCTCTTTAATTGGATAGAATGAGATTTGATTTAAATGAAAAGTTTTCCTTTATCTAAAGACAAGATAAGGAATTTATAATATTAAATTAGGGAATTTAATTGAAGTTAATATTTTAAATTAAAATAAATAAGAATTCTTTATATAATAACTCATGTTGAAAGTAATGAAAGGAAATCTTTTTAATCTTAATAAATTTAAATTTATTATTTTTAAGAAGTTATAGAGATTATAAATTATAAATAAAATCATTATTAAATAATAATATTATATTAATATTTATAGTTATCTATTAACTCTTTATCTTATTTTTGAAGAATATTAAAATATACTCAAATAGCATAAAAAATTATTTTTTTATTTTTTAGAGCAAAAAAAGGCTAAAAGAATTATTATTAGCCTATTTTTAATCATTGATTAGAGAATAGTAAAAAATTAAATTACTCTTTGTTTATCATAAAAATTATAATTAAAATGATTAGATATTCATATAAATTTATATTTAGAATTTTTTCATAATTTATTTTTTATATTTTCATTTATTTATATTACATAAAATATTAATATTTTACCCTAAACTTCATCATGTTCACCTTATATGTATAAAAAATTCCAAAAATTTGAATATTTTTTTTATTTTCTAATATTTGAAAATCTTATTATATAAATAAAACTATATTGTGATATATATATGATTCATTATAATTTTTATATAAATAAATATTTAAGGTTATCTTTAAAAAAATCATAAAGTTATTTATATTATTATAAATTTAGATTTTTTTATTTTATTATAAAAATCTAATATTAATTTCAGTTTATCTTCATTAAATATTCATTATATTCACATTTCTACTACATAAAATTTTTGGTATTTGAATGACAAAGAAATATTTTTGATAAGAGGGGTGATCAAATAACTAAGTAATTCAAAAGATATATATGGAATAAAAAAATAATATTTTAATTTATTAAATTCTATTCAAAAATTACTATAGTTTTTTTAATTGACTTTGGATTATCTTTGATTTCATTTTTTAACATTATCTTTTATAAATCTCTTCTCTTATTTATAATAATCATTACAAATTTTACAAGGTCTATAATAAGTATAATAATTATTTAATTATTACTGTAAACCCAGGGGTCATCCGTCACCCCAATTTTTTGATTTTTTTTGGGGTGATAGATAACGATTTCTTTCCATGGTCGTCCGTCACCCTTAAAAATATAAAGATTTTGAAGGGTGACGAATGACGAAATCCGAAGGAGATTCCTGGTTTCAGTAAAAAAAATAAATTTTTAATTAAATTTTTATAAATTTTTTAGGACTAATGGCGATTTCTTCCTTTTGTCATCCGTCAGTTTGAAATTTAGGGTATTTTTTGAGGGTGACGGATGACGATGTCAGACGTATGACCCTGGGTTTTACAGTAATCTCTATAAATTCATAAAGATTAAATTTCTTTTAATTTATTATTTGAAAAATATCATTTGCTTTTGTATTATATTAATTTGGAAATTTGGAATTTTATTTTTGCAAATTTATTTCTTTTAAAGCTCTAAGAATGATTTTTAAAAATTTATATTTTCATGATTATTTAATTTATTTTATTTGCATCAAAAATGATTTGATCTCTTTTTAATAATTTTAAATATATATATAATAATTAAAATATTCATTAACATATTATAGAAGCATTGAATATATCTTATTTCAGATATTTCTAGTTCACTTGATAATTGTATATATATATATTTTTTTCTTATATATTTATATATTGCGAAATTTATAAGTGTTGAATAAATGCTTCATCAAATCTCAATTTTCAAAATTATATATTAGATAATCACAGAAGGAATTTCAAAAAAAAATGATAATCTCTTATTTGAAAAAAACTAACTTTACAACTTTATATATAATTATTGTGAAGGAATCAATATTTTTAGATAATTTATTTTGTATTATATTAAAATCACAATTTCTATTTTTTCAAGTTTTTTATTATTAAAATTATGATATTTTTAATTTTAAAAATATCAATTAGAAAAGGAAATATTTTTTTTATTTTATTTAAAGATATTAAAATAATTTAAAAATATTAAAAAATTTAAATTACAAAAAATTTAAAAATTTTTAAAAAATCTAAAAATTCTCATATAAAATATTATAGCCTAATTAACATTTAATTAATATCATCACAAGCTTAATCTAAAGATATAATAATCATATAACAAATTTATTTTTTTTTAAAATAGTTTCAATAATGGCATCAGATTCTAAAATATAAACCTTTATTTTTTTTATATTATGAAATAGCGTCTTTCCTATGCTTATATTTAAATAATTATATTTATTATTTAAAATATAACGAGTATAATGTATTTCAAAAGGTATACAATTCCCCTTAACTTATATTCAACATTAATAATTTTAATCTTATTAATGAATAATTTTAGTAAATTATCTATATATAGATTATAATTACCGTATTCTACATCTAATATAAAAAATAAATATTGTGGATAATTAATTATTTCATATATAATATTAGCGCATATCATTTGATTATAATTACAATCAGATGTAATTATACTAGGCAGAAATTTACCATTAATTACATGGGATAAATCTTTTGAAGATAATCCTATATTATCTAGGCATTTATTATAATAAATAAATTACTTTCACTTAATTTTGAGCATGAATAACATAAAAATTTCTTTTTTAATTATAAATAATATAGATTATTATTATCTAATAATTTGAATAAGCCTGATATAAAGCCCATTTCCCCAAAATTCAAAGGATGCTCTCCTCTATCAATTTAATTTATATTAATATAAGACTAAAAATTATATCTATCCTCTGAATTTTGATTTTCACTTAATACTTTAACTGTATTATGCAATATTTTTAAGAACTTTATGTTTTTCTTCATTGTAATTAAAAAATAAAAATAAGTATAAGGTTATTAGTATATCAAATCTTCAAGAATTATTGTCCCATATTAGCCATTCTCCTTTAATTTGTTCAACTTCCTTTATAGGATTAATATCATCTTCCTTATCTGAATAAATTTAACTTAATTCCTTTTCTTCTATTATATTATAGTCAATAACAATATCTTCTAAATTAATGATACATAGTTTATTCAAGGTTAATTCATTTAATAATAATAATACTAATTATTTATCCATGATCATTTAGGTTATTGAGCATTAATTCATATTTTAGTATCCTTTCATTGTTCATCTTATACCGTTTTTAATACATTGTAGCCAATTCCGGATTTTTTATAAATACTGTAAAATATTTTCTAAGAAGTACTGTAAATTTAATTATTTTATTAATTATTTCTAAATTAATATCTTTTTTATTATTTTTACCTATATACTTTAAAATTTCAACGTAATTCCTACTTTTTATATTAAATTCTTAAAATATTTTTCATCTTCTTTTTAATAAAAGATATAAAATTCAAGTATTTAATTTTTTTTTTTTCTAATTTTTTTTTAAGATGTTTGTTATAATTTTCTAAAATAGAATTAAACCTTATTAATTTAGGAAATTGAGAATAATATAAATCATTATTAATGAAATATCTGGGAATATCATTTATATATTTATATAATAGACTATATAATTATAATGTCTAGGTTATTTGTTTTTTAAATCATCTATTTTTCCCCAAATAAATCAATATTATCATTATATTTTAAAGGTAATAAGCCTAATTCTTTTATTATAAATCTAGCATGATATAGTGATTCTTTCCTAAAATAATCCCATTTTTTTGGCATTCCTTTCTAAAGTTTCTTTATAATGAAAATAGCATGAGATTCTTTGAAATTATGGGAAATATTTAAAGATATTATTATTCAATGCATATTCATTATCAATAGAAATTGCTTTAAAATGAGTGTAAATTTATTTCTAAAACCAAATATATCCTTTATATTTGAAAAGATTTATTCATAGCCAATTTGTGTTTTAGTATTTGTTAAATTAAAATAACTAGTATTTTCCTCTCTATCTGTTCATCATATTACATCATTATTATAAATTGTGTAAAATTTTCTGGTATATAGTATGCCCATCAAATATATATTTACTATATTTATATCTTTATATAAAAATATCATTCACATATAAAACATTCAAAGCAGATTCTCCTATTATGATAAGTTAGGATTTTATATATATGAATTTATAATAAATTTTGACTATAAATGTTTTAGTATCATTCAAAATTAAATATTTAGTAAATTTTTGAGCATCAATTTTCCATTTACTTATCATATTTTTGATTTTATTACCATTAATTTTTAAATGGTATTTGTTATCATTTAAAATTTTATAAGCTAATTCTATAAATTCCTTTCTATTATAATGACTCTGTTCATTAAATTCATCAATTCATTTTTTTTGAAGTTCTGGTAGGTATCTATGATTAATATTTTATCATTACTATTTTCGTTGTATAATTTGATACAGTCATATGAATATTCATCAGTAATATTAAATTGATTATCTTCATCCTTCTAAGGATAATAAGTTATTTTCATATTACAAAAAGGGGGTAATTTTTCTTTCCTTAATTGATTAATCTTATGATAATAATAATGGTAATAATAGATTCTTCATTCTTCTTTGGAAGGATATTTTGAAGCATTTTTATTATATATAAAAATCTTATTATTATATTTTATTTTATTCCCTTTAAATTCTATGTTAAATATATTTCTTCTTTTTCATTAATATTTTCATATACTTTTGGTTTTTTATTAGTTTTATTTCTCCTTATATCATTTCTTTATTTTCAACATTTTCCAAAACTTCTTCGATTGATTTCTTTTTTTGAATTTTTATTATTTTTTGGATTTTGTTGTTTATTTTCTTTTAATATCTTTGGAAATGTTATGTTTTTGAAGTATTATATTCATTAATATATATATATTTAATTCTGATTTTTCAATATGATCAACTTTTTACTTGATTTTTCCTCATTTTCGGATTTCATTTCTATGTAGTTTTCATATGTATTGATATTATTATAAATAATCATGTTAGTAGATATATTATTATTTTTTTCACTCCAATTTTCAACTCTATTTTGATTATCTTCATCTTTAACATTAGATTCAGTGTTTATATTTGTTTTCTTTTTTTTCCTTTTTTTAAACAGATTTACTTTTTAGTTTTCTTCCCGTGTTCTGGAGGATATTTCTTTTTAGGCATTTTTTTATATAATATTGTTTAATTTTAGGAGTTTATATGTATATTTTAATTATAAATATTATGGGGCAAATAGTATTTTTTAGATTTTACCTAATTTAATTTAAGTATAAATTATATTTTATTTATATTTATAAATAATTTTTCTCAAAATTGGGGATAATATTGTATTTTTTTAATTTTGGTATTTATTTATATTTTTTATATATATTAAAATTTTTTAAATTTTTAAATTTTTTAATTAAAAAAAATATTTCGATAGATTTATATTTGAATTAATTTTTCTTATTTATTATTAATCATTTTAATGTAAATTCTTTTTTCTAATTTTTTCATAATAAATTTTTAAATGTTTATATATAATAAATAATTTATGAAATTTATATTATATTAGATAAAAAAACAAATAATATTTTTAGGTATTTATATTATACATTTATAAATTAGATAATTATTTATAAAATTATATCTTTATATAGTTAACATTATTTAATACTAAAAGTTGGATTTAATATATAATCGGAACATACTAAATATATCATAAATTGACTAATAAAATATATTTGGCTAATAAATTTTTTATATAAGATTAAACATAAAATTATATTTTATTTTTAATAATAAATATGAATAATATAATATAAAATAAACATTATTTAAATAATTTTATGATATTTTTGATATTTAAAGAATTTTAAGCTTTAATATAATAATATCTTTAAATTAAATAATTTTTTAATTTTTTATTGATAAAAAAATTTGTTTATCCATTATTATAAAGATTTTATGAATCCTTAAAGAAGCATTAAATCTTGAAATTTACATAAAATTATAAGCACAAAACTAATTTCTAAAAAAATCATATGGAATTACTAAACTATAATTGACTCAAAAAAGGAATATTAAATGAAAATTTCCAAATTTTAAACTCATGCAAATATTTAAATGATAAATGAACTATATATCAATATATAGGTGAGTATCTTATATAAATTTTTTAACTAAATTTAAAATTAAAAAATATTTTGATTAACAAAAAGTGAAATAATATAGGGATTTAATGAGAATCAGAGAGTAATAATAGTAAAATTAGGATTAACCTTATTTGAAATAATAAAAATAATTTATTAATAAATAATCAATCAATGAATATTGGTAAAATTTCCTTTATTTAAAATTTAATTTAACCATATGTACTCCTAAATTGTATTAAATGATGGGTAGTTATTGAACAATAAAAATGAGAATATAAAGTTAATACCATATATGACGAAATTCAACGTCTGACGAAATTTAAAGTCATCTTCAATTTTAAAATTTTCAAAAATTCGTTCGTTTGATGAAATTTAACGTCACATAAAAATTTAGCTAATTAGATTTTTATATTAATAGGTATATAAATTACATATAACAGTAATTTTGATAATTATGTCAACTTGGTATATCTTATTGTGTTTTAATCTTGATAAAAAATGTTTCTTGAAGAAATTTAACGTCACTTTCAAAAAAAATAGAAATTTGATTTTTGGTGACGTTATATTTTGTCATATACGGTAAATATTTGATTTCTGAGTGATAATAAAGTGACCACTTTTTAGTACAAAAAAAGGTGTTCTTTCTAATTCTAAAAAAATTATGGAAATTTAGGGAGATTTTTGAATTTAAAAAGGGATCTCTGTAATCCATGGGTGTTCAATTTCCACATATAAGGTAAGAAGTTTGAGAAACATAAATTTTTAATTTAGTATTTAAAATTTTATTGGATTTTTTTTTTTAATCTTAACTATAAGAGATTAACCATTTTTTCATTACCTTAATTTGAGAAATAACTCCACTCCACTAAATAGCTTCCCTATAAAATTTTATCAATTTTAAAAAACAAAGCTCCGAAATAACTTTCCCCCTATAAAAATTTTAGTCCCTTATAAGTGAGGGGGAAGTTATTTCGCAAATTAAGGAAATTTATTTTTATAAAATATAATTTATTATCTTCATTTTATAGTAATATAATAGAAAATTATTCTTATTTTTTTAAATAAAGTAAAATGAGAAATATCTCCCCCCAACTAAAAATTTGAGTCTCTAATAAGTCAACGGAAGAGTTATTTCTTAAATTAAGGTAATTAATTTTTATTTTTTTTTATTATAAAATTTTTTATGGTAAATATTGGATAATAATAATATTAATTTATTAATTTTAGGAGTTATTTTTAAAAATTAAATTTCTTTTAAACCTATTAATAACTTTTATTTTTTCAGAATTCTTTATGTAGTAATCATACTTAATTATATGGCTGATTTATAAAATTTTTATTTTTCATATATTTCTCCTATTTCAAAATAGATAACTGCATTAAAAATTTAAAAATATTTTGAAAAAAAATATAGATTTAATAAAAATATATTTACATTATAATATATTTTAATATAAATCATCTAAAATATATCATTTTTTTAAATATTTTAAATATTTTAATTATTAAAAATTAAAATATTAAATTATATTATAGTAAAAAAATTAATTATATAAAATTAAAATAAAATATGAATAAAAAAGCAATTATTTAAAGAAAAAAAGATAATTAAAATAATTTGTATAAAAAAGGTGATAAAGATTTAATGACAATTTCAAATAATTATTATTTAAAAGAAAAGAAAGAAATATATATTTAAAAAGAAAAAGAAAATAAGATTATTTTGGATAATAAAGCTCAAAGTAAATTTAAAAACAAATATATAAATAATAATTTTCATTGAAAATTAAAAAAATTATCATATTATTAAATATATATAAATATAAATAAAATTATATATAAAATATATTAATTCTTAATAATTTATTATTTTATATTTTTTAAAAAATAAATATTATTTATTATAATGGAGAATAAAAAAATATAAAAAAATATAATATTTATTATTAATAAAAATTATTATTTAAATCTTATATATGTTTCTATTTTTTAATGATAATTTAGATTATTATTTTAATAAAACTATAATTTATAATAATAATCCTTTATTTAACTTTTATAGATTGGAAAATTTTTATTTTAATAAAATCAACTTATTTCCATCATTTTATTAGATTAAGAAAAAGGCTAATTCAAAAATTTACTTCAAAATTATTAGGTTAACAATTATATTTATTTTAAATGATATATTATAATTAAACTATTTTCTTTAGTTCAAATTTTAAATTATAAAAATTAATTTATATTTAATAATATATTTTCTTTCCAAATATAAAATTAAAAATTAATTATAGTAATTAACTCATTTAGTGAAGATAAAAAAATACTCTATATTTATTAAACATTTCTATATATTGATATAAATAATATAATAAAATTTATAAAAAATTAATTTATTTAAAAAAGATATTTCAAAAAGTGAAATATAAAATATGTATAATATAATGATTAATAATAAATTTAATAAGTAAATAATATAAATTATTTTAAAATAAGTGAATATTTAGTATCTAAATCTAAATTAATGGATTTATTTAAATTTAATTATTCTTCCTGTTGAATTTAATGGATATTCAGGCATTTCTTTATTTTGTCTCTTTATTTTATTATCCAGATTTATAATAATTACCAAAAGAATAGTAAAAGAAATAGATAATGATAAAGAGAATCCGACTAATATAAGACATATACCTATAGTATATATATCTCCTCCTAATGCTTCTTTAAGATATTTTAATACTATTTTAATATTAGTCCCTATAAAACTGCAATTTATAAAAGAGAATACTTTTCCATTTTTACCTGTATATTTATTTAATTTATTATTAATTCTACTTATTGCATTATTAAATTTATCTAATGCATCAACATATGATTGTAAAAATGTTCCATAACTATTTTTTAAATCTAATAATATTTCATTAAAATAAAGACCATGACTTCCACTATGAGTTAAATATGCATTTTCTGCAATTTCTTTCATATCAAATATTATTTGAGCAATATCTTTAGTTATATCTTGACCTGTTCTTAAATCTTTATCTTATCCAGTTAAAATTTAATTATTTTTTAAAATTAAAAAATTTAAATTTTCTAAGAGAAAGAAAAAAGTTAATCTAATCCAATATCTATCTGAAGGTAAACAAGATTTAGGTTGAAAACATTTATTTCCATTTATATCAACATCAGTTTCTATATCTCCAATTCCATTAGATGATGTAGTTGAAAAACATTTATTATTAGAATTACAAGTAGAAATCCATTTTTCTTTTTTATCTAAAGCAGTTTCATCATCATTAATTAATTTTAATAAAACACCAAAATTTAAACCATCTTTATTATGAATATTATCATTCTCATTTACTGGTAATAGAGTAAAAGTAGAAGATTTAAGAGCTCTTCTTTCTTCTAGTTCATTACTTATATTTTTATAAACAATCATTTCTTTTTTTCTTTCAAATTCATTTTTTGAATATGTAATATTATCTTGAGCATCATGTATATCATTTAAAGAATTTATACTACTTAAAAAATCCTAATTTATCCTCTATTTTTCCATCTTCAAGAATACATATTTTTAAATAATCTTTTGCACCACCAAAAAGAACTGTATCTTTATCTTCACCAAGATTATCTTCACTTACAAGATAAGAAATAACATTCATTACATCATCTCCTACTTTACCAATTAAAGTAAATAAAGATCCTACTAAAAATACTATAATCATTAATAAAGCTAATATATTCCATAATATATTAATAAATATTTTAAATATATTTCTACAACAGCAACATTTTCTACATTTACCTGAACAAAAAAATAATAAAAGTATAAATACTGCAATTGCAATATTTATTATAAGTAAAATACTAAATATAACTTTAATACCTATTTTTCCATAATCATTTATTGTTTTTGAATATTCAATAATTATATCACCAATTAAACTTTTTATATCATCAAAAGAATAATCTATTTCATCAATTGCTTTTACACCTTCATTTAATGCACTATTAACAGAATCTATTTTTTCATCTAATATATCATCAAAACCTTTTCTTGCACTATTCATTTGTTCATCTGCTATTTTAGATACATATTTATATTCTTTTACCCAAGCATTAATATATGAATCATCTGGATAACCTACATTTTCATCTTCTTTATATATTCCAAATTTTTTAATTAAATCTAAAACATAACTTCCTTTTACATAAAGATTATTTCCTTCTGGATATTCTTTTATATATTCATCATGATAATTATTATGATTATTTAAATATTCTCCATATTCTTTTAATTTATTTAAAAATAATACCTTTTTCCCATTTTCTTCATTATTAATTTTATCATATTCATTATTTAATTGATTTGCAGTATCAGAGCCCATTGAATTTATTTCTGAACTTAATCCATTTAATATATCTTTAATACCATTAATTCCACCCCATTTAGGTAAAGATTCTTTTGATTCTCCTTCAAATACTTCATTTAAAAATCTTAATATTGAACATTCAGTATCTGCTAATCCAATAAAAATATGATTAGATTGAGATAATCCATAAATACATACTACCATAACAAGAGCATATAAAATATATGTAATAATAAAACAAGGAATTTTACAACTTAACTTCTTACAACAACAGCAACAACAACATTTATAACAATAAAAACAACAACATAATATCCAACCAGGAATACATAAAATTGAAATTATTAAAAATAATAAAGCAGGAAGAATATGTTTACCATAAATTATGATATCTTCTTTAGAAATTTCATTTTCTTCTTTATCATTTTCTCCATCTCCTAAATTTCTTCTTAATTCATTATTTGATGAATTATCTTTTTCTCCTTCTTTATTTCCTATTTTTGATTTTATTAATTTTATTAACACTTTCATATATTCTTTATCTTTATCTTCACAAATAATATTTTCATTTTTTAAATCAATTTCTTCTAATTTACCTGTTTTATAATAATTATTTAATTTGTCTGAACCTTTTTTACAAACTTCATTTATACTTGATTTATTTAATTTATTACCTTATATTTCTTCTAATTTTCTTTTTGAAATTATTTTATCAAATAATATACTTTTTTCTTTGTTTAATATATCTTGAGCTCTTTTTTCATTTACATAACTAGAATTTAATATAAGTAAAGATGATAATATGCATATTAATATAAGTATATGATAAAATTTTATTTTTGGGATAAATTCTTTTTGTTGTTTTATCATTTTAAATGAAATTAAAATAATTATTTATATAATGATATAGACCCAATTATTTATAAAATTATTATATTAAATATATTTTTATATTATATTTGAAATTATATTTTTATTTAATATAATAAATTAATTATTTTAATTTCTTTTTTTTATTTTTACTTTATTATTTTATTTTCCTATTTAATAAATTTAATTATTTTTAATTCCTTTTTTAAATTTTAATTAATTTTAAAATAAAAATATAATTTTTAATTAAATTTTTAAATTTGATTATTTAATATAAAAATAAGTTAAGATTTAAAATTAATTATAAAAATTTAATTTAGAAAAATAATTTAAAAATAAATTTATTTATTTTTTAATTTAAATATTATAAATAAATTCATATTTATATAAGAATAAATAAATAATAATTTACTATTAATAAAAATAATATTATTCTTTTTATTATTTTATAAATTAAAAAAAGGTTTAAAATATTATCATTTTAATATTAATTTAATTTAATAAAATTTAAAAAATTAATATTGAACTTATATATTAATTTAAATTTATAAAATTTAATATTGTTTTAAATTCAATTATGTGAAAATTAAAATATAAAATTATAATAAATATTTATTTTAAATATATATACCATATTTTATTATAAATATTTTCAAAAATAATTTATTAAATAAAATTAATTTTATTTTTAATTCTTTATGGTTTGTTTTATATATATTTAAATATAATTATTTATTAATAATGTAATTGAGACAATATATAAAAAAAGAGTAATTTTTAATAAAATTAATATAGTGAGTGAACCTTGTTTTCGTCCGTCTATGGAATAAAAAATTTAAAAGTTAAATAAAAAAATAAAAACCAAGATAACATGGAGATTGTTGTACCAGATGATTCTTCTCTATGGGCTTGATCCCTTTGACCCTAACTTCCCTTGTTCATCCCAATCCCCATTGGATAATTTTATTTTTTTATATCAAGCTGGAACTCTATTTTCGTCCATTCAAAACTAATAAAAAAAAATGGTATAAAATAAGCAATACATTTTTAATATATAAATGCCCAGATTTCTGTCCAAAATGCCAAGAATGTCAAGCAT
>JAJJLC010017612.1:0-14493 GCA_023806825.1 Ophryoscolex caudatus
AATTAAAATTAATTAATTTTTGGTTGTATCTTTTGTCAAAAATAGTTAAGAACTCATCTTGATGCAATTGAAATTTAAAGATGATTTTCCTTGAAATTTTAATGATTTTGAGCCATCTTTTAGAAATTTCTTGGAATTTAGTTTTGTTTAACATTTCGAAGTGATTTTTGATCTTTTCATTGGCTTGGTTTTCATTTACCTTAAATTCCATTTTTGGTTGTTCATTTTCTTGTTCATTTGTCTTCATATCGTTTCTTTTAGTGGATTTTGTTCCTTGTTTGAGCCTTTTCTCATTTTCTAGTTGTTTCTTGGTTTCATTCTTTAGTGTTTTCTTCTTTAATTGTTTGTATAATTTCTTTTCTAATTTTTGTTTCTTTTCTTGTGTTTCCAGAACCCTCATTTGAAATTGATTTAGTAAAGTTATCCATTTTGAGTTAGGAAACTTATTTTTAATTGTGTTTCTAAATAATTAATAGCATTTAGGCAGCTATTATAGGCATTTCTTAGGTTTTCATCTGATAGATCTTTGTTTAGTTCTAGAATCTCTCCTATGTATTCACAAAAGTATCCATAAGCAATAACTTGAAAGGCCATAATCTTGTTTTAAATCTAAAGTCATTTTGGATATCTTTATTTGCACAGTGGAACCTGTAAGCAGAACAAACATAATTTTCTTCTTCCAATACATGAAGGCAGGCTTTTTCTAATGTATTTATTAAGGCACAGTATCTTTATATCATTTCATCATTTTGGATAAGGTAGGACATAGAAATGCCCGGCGGAAGAATATATGGTATAATCTTTTAACATGCTAGGCAGGTAAAATTTATATGGTGAATTAGTAAAGTAATTCCATTTGTCTCTCACCACTGAACGAACTATCATTTTATCGATTAGTTCGATACTACCATAAATTTAATATATTATTTATCACAATTGGAATTCTATTTTTGATTACTAATAGATATTATATAAAAATATTAAATTATATATTTATAATTATTTATATATTTTCTTTTAATTAGAAAAAAATTGAAATTATAAAAAAATCCTTCTATTTAAGGATTTTTCTAATTTTTAAATTATTTTTATTTATTTAAAATTTTTTTTTTCTATTTTAATAATTATTAATGTCTAAAAAGCACAATTTAGAAATAAATTATTTAAAATATATATTACTTAATTCAAATTATTAAATATTTTTATTTTGGAGCAGCAGCATGAGTTGATTCAACAACCATATCTTTAAAATGTCTAGATATTTCACTAGAAGACATACCTGAGCTAAATTTTGAATGATTTATATAATTCCTCCTCTGGAATTATATTTTTTTTCAAATTTATTGAAAAATGGTTTTAGATAACTTCCAATTTGGAAACCAATTATTTTAATATTTTTTTCAAAACACTTTTGAACCATAGGATAAAGTTTTGAATTTTATTCATTATGATTATCTTCTTCACTCCATTCACTACCATGGCAGGTGCATCTGCAATATGAATAATTAATCTTGTACCATTTCTCCAAGTAATATTATCTAATGCCATATCATATCCTCCTACCCAATCTTCAGGACCATCTCCACCTCCATCTGCTCTTTCTGAGGCTAATTCTGATTTTAAAGATTCAACATTACTTTTTAAAGAATATGTATGATTTCTTTCACCAGGGCAATCAACTGGATCCCTATAAAAAACAGCTCCAAAATTGAAATCAAATTGAGATAATTCAGATTTTAATTGATTTGAAATATTTATACATTGATCTCTTGCTGCTTCTAAATAACTTCCCATTGAACCTGTAGCATCAATGAGATAAACAATAACAAATTAGGTAATCCATTTTTTACTGTCTGCGGACTGTCCTGTCCGCGGGAAAAATCAAGGTACCTACCTTGGATAAAAATTTTCACATCAAGGTAGGTACCTTGATTTTTTCCTCGGACAGGACAGAACGAGTACAGTAAAAATCTAGAACCATCAAATTCATTTGAAGTTCTTTTAATGAATCCGATTCATAAATTGAAAAAGAAAATTGTGTTACTTTAAAATCTGTTTTCCAATTTTCTCCTATCTCACCATATCTTTTGGCGAATTGAGTTGTAAAAGCTGCAATGTTTAAAATATATCTTTTTGTTCCATCTGTATCAAGCTCATTAAATAATTTAGTAAATCCTCCTTCTAATATTAAATATCCATGATTGTATTTAAAAGGTGGAGTATAAAATAAAATATTTTCTCCTCCTTGATGCTCATATCCAAATATATAAAAAGGAATAATATTATCTGGTTCTTGAACATATGAAACTATTGTACCTTCATCGATTTTTACTAAATTATGTCCATTTGAAAACATTGGATATTTTCCATTATTAAATAATCTTTTATTATTAAATTTTCCAAATTCACTTTCTCCTGTAATACCACTACTTATATCTCCAGGTTTCATTATTTTTTTACCATCATGATTTCCTCCAAATCTTACTTTTGTCTTTGATACTTCACCTGGAAATTCTGTATTTTCTAAAAATAAATTACATTCATATGTAAATGATTCATTATCATTCCAAAAGACTAATGATCCTCCATTTGTCCAAAATATTTTTAATGCATCAATATATTGGCCTATTAAATTAGCATTTCCACCATTTGGTAATTTACCTGCTCCATTTCCACATATTATCCAGTGTGCATAATAATTTCCTGTTTCTAATTCTTGAATACATTCTTTATAATCTTCTTTGATAATAATTTCAATTGAATAATAATCCAATACTTCTTTAAAGCATTCTTTTTCTTTCAAAAATCTTTCTAATAAATATTTTTTTATCAACCCATTCAGATTCTGCCTTTGATAAAACATGACTCCAAAACATTCCTATTAATATTTTAAATCCTTCAAAATCTCCTTTTTTATACATTGTATTAGTATCAGAAATATCAGGATTTGATTCTCCTGTTTCATCTGATTTATCTGGATTAGTTAATTTCATCTAATGATTCTATTAATAAAGGAAGACCATCTATAAAACTATATAAAGTTTTATATTCTTGGTATGAATTAAATTTGCTTATTATTGTTGCAAATTTAGTTAGTACATCTCCTACATTTCTCTTTTCAAAACTAATTAAAGGTAATATTTCTAAATGTTTTTCATTATTTCCAAAGAAGACTGCTAAAGCTTTTAAAATCATAAATGGATATAAACTCCAAATACAATTATTAAATATTTTTCTTATATTTTCTGGATAATAACCTAAACCAATTCCAAATACTTCTAAAGAAGATTCTTCATAAAATGAAAAAAAATCTTAAAGTTTTTCTGTTTCTTTATGATCAAACATTCCATCTGTTAATACAAAAGCATATTATTTTTTTACACTATTCATAGATTTAAGTTTATAAACTAATTGTAAAGCATCAAATAAGTTACATCCTTCTCCATTATAAGTTAATTGTTCTAAAATTATACTCCATAAATTAGATTTGAGATTAGGACTATTAGTAGTATCATTACCACTTGATAAGACAATTGGTTTTGTAGGAGTTGCTATTATTAAATCAAAGAAAGGTATTTCAACTAAGGATAGCATTCTTAAAACAGCTAAAACAGTTTTAATTGAATGAGGCCTCATATATTCATTAAAACAAGAAATACTAGAATCAATTATTACACTAACTCTGTAGTCTTTTTTTAAACCTTTATTTTTTTCTAATCAAATCTTTTTATCTTGATCATGAGTGATACAAAAATTAATTAATCCCATTAAATAAAGTCTTGTTCCTTTTGTAGAAGGGGAATACATTGAAGGTTTATTAGGAGGAAACACTAATTCAATATATTCTAATTTCATTTCAGATGTAATTTGATTTAAAAATATTTTTTCTAAAGAAGATTTAGTATTTTTGCCTATTTACTCTAAATTATATTCTTTATTATTACATTCACCTTTCAAAGTAGTAAAAGGATTTTTTACTATAAAATCTTCTAATTTATACTTGCCTTTGGAAGCTATATGTAATCTATTTTGTACAAAATAATCATGAGCATTAATTATTTCACTATTAATTGAATTAAGTATTTTAATATAATCTTCTTTATTAAATTTCACTATTTCTTTAAATTCTGGTTGAGATATTTTTAATTTTTTTGGAAGTTCTATATTTGAAAAAGTTTTACTTTGCATTATTGATTTAAAAGCTAAAAATGTTGATGGATTTCCATTTAATATTTCTTCTTGGGAAATAATAGTTAATTCAATTTTAGTCTTCTCTTGGAAATCATTCCATTTTTTTATAATTTCATTTATTTCAATTTTATTTAAAACAGGTTTAATAAAATAAAAACAAAATTTTTCTTTTTCATTACTACAAATAGGTGCCCATTTTTCTCCTATCTTAAGCCTTGTATCCAATCCATTTGAAATAATAAAAACTCTTTTATTTATTCTATCTTTACAATTAACTTTTTGTGAAATAAAATAACAAACATCTGCAATTCTAGTAGAACATCTTGGAACCATTATGGAATCAAAAATTAATTGACTTATTTCTTCTTGATGAGGCTCTTCAAAGTCTTTTATAATAAATTGAACTCCATAATCACAAAATACTACTATAGAATAAGGAATTTCAATACTATTAAAACAATGAGCCATTGCAGTTGCTATTATTGTATGAAATAGTTTAAATTTTTTATCAATAGTTCTACATAAATCTATTCCTATAACAGCACAAACCTCTTTTCTGTCAAAATTAATGCATTGTTGGAATAATTTAATATATATATTTTTAGAAAGATCATTAATTAATCCATATAAAGGTTGACTTATATAATCATCACCTTCTTTTCTATTTGATGTTTTTTTAAGTATATTTTCTCTATCTCCATAAATATCACTTTTAAATTCTGGGAAATTTTCAGTAAGTTTCAAATTAGAATCTATCTTTTTATTAAGCATTCTTTTAACTATTGCATTGGTAACACCTTCATCTGAAACAGCTTTTAATTTATTAATTTCTTCTTCTTTTGCTTCTTTAATTGTATCTGTTTTTTTTAAATGTATTTTTTCTAATTCTTTTATTTCATTTTCTTCTTCATTTTCTGATTCATAGTCAAGAATATCTGAAGCTTTTTCTCCGATTTTTCCAAATTCAACTTTACTTAATTCAATTTTTTCTTTTTCTTTTTTCTTTTCTGGAACTTCATCTTTTTTTACTGGTTTTTTTTCTGATGTTGTTATTTCACTTTCTATAGTTATTTTTGTTTCTTTTTCTTCAAATTTTTTATCATCATATCTTGATAAAGAAGTAGTTGTTCCTCTCCAATAAATTCCTGTTGGGAATGAATATAGAATTGGAGAAGGTTTTTCTTCATTAATTATAAGTTCTTTTTTCTTTTTTAATTTTGTCAAATCTTCAAATTTACTTAAATCAACATCTAACCCTTTTAATGATCTACACATATTTTCAAATGAGTTTGTAAATAATTTAATTTCATTTGATAAAATTGATTTTGTTGAACTTTTTGATATATGATATATTTCATATAAATAATTAAAAATTTCATTAATTTTATCTTTATCTAATTTTCCAATACAAAAGATGAATGCTTGGGAAATTGAAAAACCATTATTTAATACTGATATAATTTTATCTAAAGAAGAAGCTTCTGATAAATCTTTCATTTTTAAAATATCTAAATTTAAATCAAGATTTTTTCCTTCTATTTTCTTTGTTTCTTTAATAAAATCATCATATAATTTTATTTTTCCAGATAAAGGCTTAGGTTCAGATTCATTCTCATTGAATAACCAAGTATCAGATAATTCTCCTTTTATTTTTTTATTATTATTTATTTTAATTATCATTTGTTCTTTTACTTTTTTATTAAATTCTTCTTCATTATAAGGAGGAAACATTTTTTTATATTTTTTATGTACTTAAATTTATCATATCTTCTAAATATTTTAGATATATTAAAATTACTTTTATTTTGAATTATTATAGGTTTATTTATAACTTCATTTTTTCAAATACTTTTGAGACTATAATTATTAATTAAAAATAAATATTCTTCACTAAAATTCCTTATAATATATTGAAAATCAAAAGCTTCACCTTCTTTGAATGATTCTATTTTCAAAGATAATTTATTTTCATCCCAAAACATGCTTCCATTGACATTTTGACTTATAAAAACAATTTCAAGTGGAAGCAAAATTACATTAAATGTAAATTCAATATCTAAAGTTTCAATATCACTTGATTCAACTTTAATATTTAAATAACCTTTTAATACATAAGTATTATTTTTCAAGAAAGGTTGAGATTTTGGTACTGTAAAACAAATGGGAATTGGTTCAGTGGAAGGTATTTTTGATTTAATTGAAAAATATGGAATTAATTCCTTTGAATCTTCATCTATTTTTTCTTCATCAAATAATAAATTAACTTTTAATATTTTATCCACAAAAGATACTATATTATAAATAAATTTTGTACCAGAGTAAAATGAAGTAATTATTGGACCAATGGTTAAATTATATGAACTATAACCAAATTGTAATTTAGGTATATCAGAATCAAATAAAAGAGCAATATAAGGATAGTTAATACTAAATTTACTTGATTTATCTAATTTCAATTTAATTATTTTTGGTCTTTTTTTTTCAAATTTAACTACTGAAAAAGCTTTATCAAAAGATTCAATATTTTTTTCAGCCTTTTTCTTCAATGAATCAAAATTATTATAAAAATTAATTAAAGACTGTAATTTTCCAATTATCATATCCTTAAATTCATTTTTATATTTTTCACAATAATTATTTGTTCTAGTTGAGTAGCCTAAACCATTTTCAAATTTAGGAGTATTAAATTCCAATTCTTTTAAAATATCATATAATTTTTCCAATTCTTTTATTATAGATTTAATATTATCAAATGAATAATCATTTTTATTAATTATATCAATTCCTTTTTATATTTGTTTTTTTAGTCCACTTTCTCCCATAATTTTCAATAATTTTTTAAAATTCTCATTACTTTTTATATCTTTTGTATTGATTTTTTGATTTTTATTTATTGTTAATATAACATTTATATCCTTTGGTTTCTCTTTTACAATTGATTTTATTTCTTTTTGAGATTTTTCAAATTCAGCTTTTGCAAAACTTTCATCTATGTTATAAAATTTACATTCTTCATTGTCAAAATTTGAATAACTTTCCTTTTTGTTTTTTTAAATATAGCTTCAATTATTATTTTTCCATTATCTTTTTTTTCAAATAAAAATTAGATTTTACTTTAACTTTTTTTAATTTTAAAGTTTTTTCTTTATTTCCACAATTAATTTCACATTCTTTGCAATCTTTATTAAATGTTATTTTAATATATTTATATATTATTTCTTTATTATTAAAATATTTTTTATTTATTTTCTTTAAATAATTTTCAACTTCTATTAATTTTTCAATTTCAGCATTATATTCTTTTGGTGATAATTCAGTTTCTTTAATATTTTTAATTATATCTAAATATCCAGACCATTTTCCTTCTCTTTCTTTACATTTTGACTCTAATTCATTTTTCTTTTTTATATAATTTTCTTCTATTCTTTTCTGTTTTTCTTCTTCGGTATCAGTTTCAATTGCTGTAATGAAATCATCATAAATTTTCTTATTTTTTTCATATATTTTTTGAATATTTTAATTTCTTCTCTAAATTTATTATATAATTTTTTTTCTTGTTTTCCTGTTTCTTCTTGGAGAATTGATTGGATTATTTCTGAAAGTTTTGTTAAATATAATATATCATTTATTTTTTTATTTATTTTTTTGTCCTTAGTTTTTGAACTATCTTTGTTTTCAATTTTTGCTATATCTTGAGAGAATTCTTCATCTAATTTTCCTTTAAAAATTATATTAAATAAAGAATCAATCATTTTATGTATAATAATTTTATATTTATTTTTATCTTCTTCTTCTGGTTTGAAAGAGTAATCTCAAATATTTCCTAAATAATTATATATATAACTCATTTTTGCTGATAAATATTTATTGACTTCAGTATTATTAATTAATAATCCTATCCAATTAATATCTGTTGATTTCTCGAAAATATCATAACTTCGACCTTGAAGTCTTAATATAATTTATTCTTTTATTAAACTTCCAAAGAAATTTCCAGTATTCATTTGTATATTATAACAATTTAAATCAGAAAAAATATGAAGAATTAAAAGAAATGTTGGAAATTTATCAGTCTCATTATTTTTAATTGAATCTGTTTTTGGAAGAAAACTCCTTAATTCTTTTTCACAATCAGGTTTTTAAATAGAAAATAAAGTAGACTTGGATATTTTTTATATTCAGATTTAATATCATTTTTCCAATTAGAATCTGTAATAAAAAATATATCATCCATATTTATTTTTTTTATTTCTTCTTTAACTATTTTTATTATACTAAATTCAGGAATAATTAAAGATTTTGAAAATTCATCAGAAAATCCCTCTTCTTCAATTCCTTTTTTATCAGGAAACATATTAATGATATCCTTTGTTTCTTCACCTGGCTCAAAATCATGGGATTTTTTGGTACGTTCTAAATCTTTATCTTCCAAATACAACAAATAATTGAATAGATCACTTATAAATTCAAGTAATGATTTATGTGGTGAATCAGCTTGAATATTTTCCTTAATTTCTTTGATAACTTCTAATATATCAACTTCTTCATTTTTTTTAATTTTTTCAATGAAATTTTCATTAAATATTTTTTGAATATCATCAACATTTTTAATATTTTCTTCATCTTTATATATTCTAAGCATTTCTATTTCAAAAATTGTTTGAATAGTAAGAGTTAATGTTTCAGTGTACTTTTCTTCAAGTAACATTTTATTTATTTGTTTATAAAAATCAGGCAAATTTTTATTCAATAAACTTATACAAAATATTCCTCCATCATTTTCTCCTTTTCCATTTTTTAAAAAAAAATAATTTAATTATTGATTCTGGAGAATACATTGGTAATATTATTTTATCAAATGGTTCTCTAGTCTTTGATAAAAAGCTGGCCCATTCTAAATCAATTTCGATTTCGCTTTCATTTATTGTATTTCTATCACAATATTTATTAAGCTTTTCAATGAGGATATTTTTATTTAAATATTTTTTATTGATATAATATATATTTAGAATTAAATTACTTAATACTGAATCTTCAAAATCATTAATAAATGTTTCTAATTTATCTGAATGTCCCATTATTTTATCATATAAAATATTATATTGGATTTTTATTCCTTCAAAAGTTGAATCTTCTTGAATTTTTAAATATTTTTTTATTTTTCCTAAATTCATACAAGTTCTTTTATCTTCATAGTTTTTTAAATCATTTAATAAATTTTTTGTATCAGAATAATCCATTAATAAAGAATATATTTTTTGAAAATCTCCTCTTGGTTTAATATCATTATCATATTCCACTATTGGAAAATGAATATAAGTTGTTTTTGATGAAGTATCAATATAACCTTCAGAATCTTTCAAAACATTATTAACATCAATTTCTGCTATTGCATAATTGTCTTCAGTAAATACAGCTATATTATTTATATGTTCAATCATATCATCTAAAAGGCCTTTAACAAAATCAATACTTATTTTTGATTTTTTAGTTTTAAGTTTATCAAATTTCTTTTTAATTTGATATTCCTTTTCTTTCCCTATTTTAATATAATATACTTCATCTAAATCTTTCATATATTTTTCAAAATTTTCATTCCATTCTTTTAAATAGTCTTTGATTATATCATCATCATTTTTGCAGCATTCTAAACCTGCAATAGATAATGTATTTAATTCTTTTTTTATTTTAGTATACTCATCAACTATAATTTTATCTTTTGTAGGATCAGTTTCTTTTAATAAATCTTCTTTATTATAATTATCTTCTACAGCTGCAATAAAATCTTTATTTTCAATAACCTCAAATTTTTAAATAAGCCCATTATAATAATAAATCATTAAAACTTATAAATTTTTTACCTGGCCATGTCCTAATAATTCCCAATACAAAAATTTTGAAAAAATAAATAATTTTTGTTTTTAATTTAAATATTTTATACTTTATTATTATAAAAGATTGATTAAACCATAACTTATAATAATTCTCCTTCATGAAATTCCTTCCTTTGTATTTTATAGAGGAATTATTCATTCATATCTCCTGTATATACACTATTATTAAAAAGTTTTATTAAAAGTATAAATAATTTTTTTGTAAAATCTGTCAAATTTTTAAATATTTCTTCTAGTTCTTCTTTGGCTTTATCATTTAATTCAGGAAATGCTAATACTAATGCTGCAATATTTGCAACTAAATTTTTATTATCTAAGCATAATTCTATAAAAGGTTGTTCTCCTTTAAATTTTTTCTTTTCAATGTTTTTTTTTCATTATTTGAAATAGTGACTTGAGGATCATCATCTTCTTCTTCTTTTTTTCCTTTCTTTTCTTCTTCTTCCTCTTCTTTTTCTTCTTCTTCTTCAGCTTTTTCTTTTTCTTCCTTTTTTTCTCCTTTCTTTTCTTTTTCTTCTTCTTCTTTTTCTTTTTCTTCTTCTACATCTTCATTTTAATAAATAATTTCTAAATATTTTAAATAATCAATTACTGCTATTTTATTTATCAATTTTTTTTCTATTAATCCTTGATAAATAAATAATAAATTCTGTGATATTTTTAAATATTCATCTTCTTTAGATAAATTTAAGTCATTTATATTTTTATTTTTTAAATGTTTTTTTAGTTATTCTTCATTTTCTTTTCTATCTAAATAACTTTGAAGAATAGCTTTAAATATTGAAAGATATGTATAATTCATATTTTCAATATCTAATGAAGATAAACATTTATTAATTTCTTTAATTAAATTATGTATATCTTTATTTATATATGCAAATGAAGAAACTATAAATTGATTCATATCAAAAGCAGAGTTAGGATTTTTTTCTATTATTATTAAATTCTTGGTTATAGCTTTGTATTTTTCTTCTTCTACAACTTCATCATTTCTTAAAAACTGCATTAATTCAGTAATTGGAGCATCTGCAAATCTATTAATTAAATCTTCTTTTAATTTATTTTGGGCTTTTTTATAAGGATAACAATATATATCTTGAATGACACTAATTATACCATGCTCTATATTCTGAGGTTTAGTTTTTAATGAATTTAATATAAATTTTATGGAACGTCCAGAGAATGTCTTTTTCCCTCTAAAATCTTCTTTATTTTTATTTACTAATTCATTTGAATAATGATGAATAGTTGCAAATTTAATTCCTAAAGTTCTTAAATCTTCTTTTAATAAATTTTTTATTATTTTTTTCTTTTTCATATCAGGCATTTGCTCTTATATTTTTTCTTCATTTTCTTTATAATAATTCTCTTCTAATTTTTCATATAAATTTTCTAACATAAATAATCCTGATAAAACAAGTGATGTTGTTTTAATATTTTCATCTATACTATTTAAACTAAATGTCAGGCATTTATTCAAAAAACTGTGTGGTAATTTTTTACTTGGTTCTGCTTCTGATGGATTATAAGTTATAAATAATTTAAAATTAGAATGAATTCTAAATTGTTCTTTTTCTGAATTTTTAGTATAAATATATTCTGGACCATTATCATACATTGCTAAATTTTGATTTTCTAAATCACATAATGAAGATATTCTTTGATATAATTCTGGTTGGGCTAATTCAATTCTATCTAATATTACCCAATCTCCATTATTCATTGCTTTAATAAATACAGAATCTTCATTTGATAAATGTTTGAAAAATGATAACTGCTCATTTAATAGTGATTTTAATTCTGAAACTAATAATAAATTTTCATTATTAATATCAGTACTCTTATCTTCTATTAATTTAATCAAATTTCTTAATTGAGATGGTAGCAATTTATCACTATTATCTAAATCTATTATTTTTTCTATTTCTTCCCCAAAAACTTTTTTTTCTTTTTTCATTAAATTTTTTATCTTCTTTTTATTTTTTTGTTTTTTCTTTTTCTAGCTCTTCTTTAGGGATTAATTGCTTTAATAATATTGATACTCCTATATCATTATTTATATCAATTATTAGAAGTATATTTCCTAATAATTCACAAAATAATCATATAAAATGTGTTTTACCAGATGCTGTAACTCCTTGGATGACATATGAACATCTGAAAAAACTGATAACATAAGAAAAATAAGCCCTCTTCTTTGATCAGGAGGTAATGAATGAATTTTTTGCAATAATTGAGTACCTTTATTCTTTTCTATTGATATTTTAGTTCTATAACATAAGTTTTCTCCTTTATTATCTGGAGCAATTTGAAATTCATCTTTTTCAAATTCATCATCACCATTTTCATCTGATAAATATGAAAAGATAGGCCAAAAATCAGAAACTAGTGAATTTCCAAAAATTCCATTTGTTGAATTTATTTTTTCTTTTGTTTCAAATTTATATACTAAAAATAATTGAGTAATTGTTTGAATATCAAATATTGCTGTTGAAGGATCTGATTCATCAGTTCTTGATTTTTTAAGGAAAAATCAAAATTTTTTAAAATCATTAAAAATAGGCAATTCTATTATTTGTTTTTCCAAAACATAATGATTCAAAGCAATATAGGCATTTAAATAATACTCTATTTTAGGCACATTTTCTTCATTAATTTCATCTAAAAACATTTTATCAATTATTTTTCTATTATATTCTCTTTTTTCATACTTTGAATTTTTATATAATATAGTTGAATGTTTGATAGCATCTGATAAAAAGTCATTAATATCTTTAGATTTCATTGAAGAATCAATTATTCCAATTATATTATAAGTTCTTTTTGCTATTTCTTCTCCTTGAACTAATATTGATTTTGCATTTATATCAAAAACTGGAATAAGACTTTCTAATACATTTGAATTTTTCTTGTTGAATATTATCCAAAATAATTATACAAATTTTTTCTTTTTTATACTTGCATCAATTCCATCTAACAATAAAGAGCTTATATCAATAAAAATCATATTTCCATCTTTTTCAACTGGCATTTTTTACAAAATAAATCATCAATAGTAGTACTATTTGAAATATTGAAATATATTATGCTTTCAATATATAAGATAATGATAAATATTTAATTTATTCATGGAGATAAAATTTTTTAATTTAAATAAATAAATTTCATTCATTATTATTACATAAATAAAGTAAAGATTAATGGATGTTAGCATTTATAATATTAAAATTATTTATCCTTCTTTTATATTGTATAAAAAGGATAAATTTATAAATGAAAATTAATAAAGAAATATAAATAGAACGGTTTAATTAGATAGTTAAGATTATTTATCTTTAATCCTTAACTATTTATTAGATAATTTAACTATCTTTTATTTTTTTAATAATTAATTTTTAAATTAATTATTTAATTTATTAAATAATTTTTTTTTATATAATTATTAAATATAATATATAATTTAATTATTTTTTTATTTAAATATTTAATTAATTAATCTTAACATTAAATAATCAATTACCTTAAATTCTGGGAGGTTTTGCCCCTGCCATATTCTTCATCAATTTTTTGCCTGATATTTTAGTAATTTAATAATATAACATAAAGTTAATAGGGAAAGGTAATAATCCTTAGTACTTGATTTTAATATTTTTATATTTAGTTAACTTTTAAGTATTAAATTTTATAATCTTAAAAATTTAAATTAATGCTAAACTCTCCCAGGGGGGAGTCCCCCCAGGATTTACGGTATTTAAATTAAATAAAAAGTTTAAATATATTTTCAACTTAATAGAGTGGATATAAATTAATAATATATTTAATTATATAAATTTTGAAAATTAATATTAATTTAAAGTTTTAATAAATATAAAAATATTTAATAAAAGGAAAAAACCTATTTGTTCTTTTTCTTTCTCAACTAATGTAGAGTGATTTAATTATCAATTAGTTTTAATAAAAGTTCAATTACTTTTTAATCAATGGAAAATATGATGCCATATTTGATTTTCCTTTTGAATATAAAAACTATGCTTTTAATTAACTCTAAATGACACTTAGTTTTTGTTAAAAATAGTTAAGTCATGATAATAATAATATTTAAACTTAATACTTATTTAATACTTGATTAGTTCTTTCTTGTATTTCAATTGACAACTTATCAAAGAGAGGGTTCCCCATTAGTGTTTCCAAATAGTTAATGTTTCCAGCATTTAGTTGAGCTGAGACTTCTGATTTATATAAATCTAGGTTTTTCTCTGTATCTTTAGGTATTACATGATATGTTCTAGTTTTAGCTGGAGTTAGGCTTCTAATCAATTTGTCTTCCGCCATTTTATTTAATTTATTAAATTTTGTTCTAAAATTAATTAATTTTAATTGTGTTCTAGAACAAATTTTAATTATTTTT